>DF820102.1:0-234948 GCA_000836195.1 Taphrina populina JCM 22190
GCCGGCAGAATACCGTGTTCAGTACCCTGTCTGGGGACGCCAAATGTCACGCTACGCTATTAGGATAGAGTAGAATGACGGAGGCAAAGATGATTCTCTAACAACTGCTATCAAAGATCTATTGTAGGGGGTTCGGAGCAGACTGCTACGGCCCAAGACGGAAGGAGCTCAGACACACCCGTGTCTCAGTCCAGCGTGATGTCACATGTCGCGGCTAAGTCCTGCTGTGCGACCACAGTGTGCGCAACGTGATGTCGCATGCTGCAGCTAAGCGACTACAGTGTGCGCAACATTCAATCTCGTCTCTCGTCTCTCGTCTATGTTTACCTAGCGATATCAGTCTCCCTTCTTCCAGCTTCCAGCTCCCAGTCTTCAGCATCACTGGTGCCCTATTCCATCAGGACATCTAGTCTCTGCCTTCCAGTCTTCATTTCCGTCCAGTCTCGTCCCTTTCGGTCTATCTCGCGAGGTACCTTCGATCCGTTTCTGACACGAATCTGCTCCAGAGGTGCTTGCAGCATAGTATCTCATCTCTTGAACCGCTTTCAAAATGGTTCCTTGTCTTTTCCATAGCGGATGTCGTTCATTTTAGTGTAAGTGCATATGATCGATTACTGCAGTCAAGTGAAGTAAGAAATCGCATACATAGATAGATCGTCCGGCCGGTGAGGGCCTAGGCATTCCATTTCAGGGTTACGCAACTCCCATTGAGGTCGCTACTATCAACGGCGTCTCTCTCAAGTCTGGTTTAGTTCAACCAACCCCAACCCCATCATTCTCGCGCCATCACTTCTCACATCGGTCCTTCATGCCACGAATCCAGTACTTTCGCAATCGCTTCTCTTGGTGGTTAACCTGTCATCCTTAGTCACGAATGGCTCAAACGTGTCGACCCAAGCATCCAATGGTCGACTCACACAGTCACTCTTCCCGATCAATCAGTTGTTGAAGCAATCTTGCCGGCCGAGACTGCTGCCAAGGCTAAAGGATCACCACTTTTGCCCAGTTCCGCTAACTCTCTAGCTACTAACGATGCCAGTCCACACAACTCTCCGTCCAATAGGGCTCCCACGCCGTCTGTCAACCCTCCAACAGCTGTTTACTGTCCCAGCAACTCACCCTCGCCCGATAGTACTCTGCTACAGCGGCTTCCGATATACTATCGGCACTTTCTCGACTCATTCAACAAGTCAAAAGCCGACGTTCTCCCACAACATACTTCCTTCGACCATGCTATTGCTCTCCTCCCAAATAGATCCCCCACCTTTGGCCCTCTCTATAATATAGGTCCTTCAGAACTCAAAGTTCTCGAAGATTATATCGATGAGAACTTGAGAAAAGGCTTCATTCGGGGATCAGAGAGTAGTCAATCCCTTCGTGTTTGCGTCGATTATCGCCATCTCAATGATATCACCTCTGAGAACCGCGAACCACTGCCTCTGATCAAAGAAAGCCTTGCTGCCTTGTCAGGAGCTACCATCTTCACAAAAATCGACCTTCGTGAAGCTTACAACCTTATTCGTATCCTACCGGGGGACGAACGGAGAACCGCCTTCCGATGTCGCTATGGACTCTACGAATATCTTGTTATGCCTTTCGGTCTCTGTAATACTCCCGCCACGTTTCGATCAATGATGAACAACGTGCTTCGACCAGTTCTCGATCAGTTCGTGGTAAATTACCTCGGTGAAATTCTCATATACTCGAGGGACAAATTTGGTCACATTCAACACGTCACTAAGGTCCTCGAAGTTCTCCATAGACATAACCTTTTCATCGAGCTCGAGAATTGTTCCTTCCATCAACACACAGTCGACTTTCTAGGTTTCATCATCTCGGAAAATAATATCGACATGGACCCAGTCTAAGTCCAGGCCATCCAAGCCTGGCTACCATGTAAAAACATTCACGATATTCAAGTTTTTCTGGGCTTTGCTAATTTTTATCGCAATGAAAGCTACAACTATGCCTCTCTAGCCAAACCACTCTGCAATATCACGAAAAAGGATCAACCTTCTTCGCCTGGACATCTGACTGCGACAAGCTTCCCAATCTCTCAAACAAGCTTTCACCACAGCGCCCATGCGATACAATTTCGATCTCAATCTTCCTACCTGCATCGACACAGACGGTTCTGACATACTGCCGTATCAGACCGGTCATGTTTCGACTGCGGAACAAGACAGAGGAACATTAGAAAGTTAGAAGCGCGGATCCCTAGGCAGGTGTGAAGCAATGGGGATTTTACTGTACTTAGTAACGCTTAGCTTAGCTGCTAGAAAGTGTTGGAATTTAATTGAATCATCATCATCAGACGGTTCTGGCTTTGCTCTTTGTGGTGTAGTACTTCGTCAACAACGCGACAACAAATGATAGCCTCTGCTTGTTACTTCAGAACATTCTCTAAAGCTCAGTCAAATTATGAAATTCATGACAAGGAATTACTTGCAAAAATCAGCTGCTCTTTAAAGAATGGCGTACACTTCTAAGCGGAGCTCCCAATCCAGTCACTGTGTTCACAGACCAAAACCTCATTTACTTCCAAAGCACCAAGGTTTTAGGCCAGCGCCAGATCCGCTGGTCAGAGATCCTCTCTGACTACAACTTCAGAATCGTCTATCGCCCTGGTAATAATAAAAATGTTACCGATGCCCTCAGCCGACGCGAAGATCTTCGACTTTTAGGAGGGGATGCATTAGACTCCATCAACACTCACTTCGGAACCGCAAGAACATTCTTCGAAGACAATCTCTCTTACACATGGCCGGGTATACGCAAAAATTTCAATCTCTACTGTATGTTCTACAGTGCGACACTTGCACACGCAATCAACCACTTCATCATAAACCTTATAGCAAACCTCACGAAAGGCCCTTGGAGAGTACGAACAGACGTGACCTTGAGCAGCTGCTTTTACGAACGGCTAGCTTCCAGCACATACTAGCACTCCTTCTCTAGTGTATAAGACTGCAATGCTCTGTGACCAAAACGCTCTACCGGAATCTGACAGCTAGTTTGATGCAAGATTGGGCACGCTTGCGGCATGACACAGCTTGAGAAGCGATTATCCCAGTTGTCTCAAGCACTCGTGTCAGACATATGCCGGATTGGTGCCCTAGAGACATAAGGGGCCAGAGACTCATTTCCTATCGGACAGTATGACCAAGGAATTTCAGAGTGCTTCATTCAGGAATCGATCAGCAGATGAGTTCGTGATCGCCGCAACTTTAGTGGTAGGAGGCCATTCTTCACGATGGCTTTGACAGAAACACTGGAAGCTTTCTGCCGTGAAGTTCACGTTGTCTCTTGCGAGCTACCCAGACCATGTAGAAGTGCCGAAAGTTCGATGATCGATTCCCGATTCCACCGTTGCATTGAAGCTCTTCCTCGACGAGACACCCAGCAATATGAAATCCACCTGCACCTGCTAGTCAGCAGGTCCGCTTCAGACGTGATAGAGCAGCGGAGGCACTTGACTTCCGATCTCGATCAGAAGTAGCTGCTGCTCTCGCACGGTGTTTTCCGACTGAAGCATATGAATTATCGTCGAAAGACTCTGGACATTCCTGGTCGAGACGAGCGTGATCCTCTGGACTGAGTGCTCTGCATAATTTCGAGGCAGCCAGACCAAAGTAATTCAAAACTGATGTGTCTCTGAGCATCTGAGGATGTCACATCCGTTCGAATTAGTGTGCCATTTTTCACATCTTCCTCCTGCATCTTCAAGGCCCCTTCTGTGATTGCCTCTTTATTCGCTGACCGGTAGTAATCCCATGTGGCCTTTTTCTGAGGTTCTACCTCTGCAAGCCTGTAAAGGTAACGCGTCACAGCCAGACCGTCCGTTCGGATATTTGTGTTGTTCTCCACCGACCAGGTTCTGAAATTCCCACAGACTTGCTGAGCATTTTGGCGCAGGTGTTGTGTCAACTCTGCCTCGTTGAGTGGCATTGGTTCAAAGAAATGAAGATTTAGCCAGAAGTTGCAAGGCAATCTTATTGAATTTAGGGTAAATACGAGCGAAACTAACTATGTGTTCGAAAATGATAAAATTCTCTGCAACCTAAACTAGAAAGTGGGAACGTCCCTTTTGACCAAGTCCAGACAGGGCTGAACCGGGAACGGGAAGTTCCATGAAGCGGAGATGAATTAATGTAACGTATTCATCGTAGATTTCAACAAATCTTTGAGATCACGTGGTTGAATTAGTTCCGGCCAGAGCATAGGCTGCCTGACGTTATGGATATTCTAACCTGGAACGTCACCAAGGAGAAGTTCTTGACGACTTCGCTGCAAATGACAAGAACCGCAAGTTTGAGATGACCGACTCAATTGTAACTACGCGTAGTCCAACTCCAACTTCTTATTCATTCGCAATTCAAGAGTTGTCTTCAGAACTCATTCATGCTGAATTGGCGCGTCTCGCAAATTCTGAACGAAAATTACAGGAAACTAATTCCGAGCTGTCAGGATACAAAGAGGAACCGTTTGCGATAGACGCTATACGCGAAAACGAGGAAGTACTGGCGAGTTATATCTGGCGCAGGGAGATCATTGCCTACGAATTAAGACGCAGAGGTACAGTAAACATGGGCGGAGTCGACTTGTGAGTCATACTCGAGATGACTGCCGCGTAATCACTATCGATGTATGAGCGAGATAGTCCTGTCTCCCCAGAGGTGTACTTTTGCCTCGCGATATTCGGAGGCAGGCACATCCTGTTACCACGAAAATGCATTGTTGCTCGATGCTGCCGTACCGACTTTAGCCTCAATTTCGAGGATGACAGCCTTGGTCGTGTAGCTTCATTTTATGGTCGCAAGAAGTGGGCATTTTCGAGCCCTGCAACTGGTCACAGGCTGGATGATCCGTCTAGCATAATTCCGCATAGCGGAGTTATTTCTTTTGTTCATCATGAATGTAACGACAGGAAATTACACGTAATCCGTTAGCCATCAGTGTGTCTCAATCCAAGCTACACGCATGAAACTCATCAAGAGCGTGTATATTATTGCTAGTTCAAGCTTCAAGTAAATCATATCACGTGTGAAGATTGAACCCCTCATCATTTTCTTCATTCAAAGTCCCACCTCCGCATGTCTTGACGCCCCGCCATGGATGCAGAGCCACTACTACTGGAGAAGAGAATCACAACAAGTCGATATCAGCCAATGGAGTGGGGGCAGATTGCGCTCGCTCATGAACAAGTCTCTATATCTCTTTTGAAAGGTATGTACTCGACACTACAAAATCTAATGTACAATAAGGTGTGGAAAGAGCGTGTTGGCGAACTTCTAATATTTAGGCATGGGAACCCAGCAAACGGCGAGATGAACCGCGAGGATGGCCACTCCGATCTGCCATAAAGCTTTGTGGTAATCTGTGCCATCGAAGCGGAATGCGAGATTAAAGAAGATTCCTCCCAAATTACCGCACCCTCCGACCATGCCAGAAACAACACCGTTTCGCTTTGGCAGAACGTGAGGAACAATGGAGAAGTTGGCACCGTTTGCTGCTTCCATAAAAATAGCAAGACCGGCCATGGCACCAATGAGAGTGTGCACCTTCAAGTGAGGTGTAAAGCCAATCCAGACAAAGAAAATACCCTGAAGGACACCGAGTGCAAGCAAAAACCATTTCTTCGCGGCAACGGATCTGTTGGTGGCCAGATAGAGCTTGTCAGAGATATAGCCTCCCAGGGGACGAGTGACAATGTTGAGCAGTCCAAACATGGCGGCCCATTCTCCAGCAAGTTCCTGCGACCACTTTTGCTTGTTGTAAAGCTTAGCGGACTGGATGTAGATGGCAGGAAGGGAACCCTCGATGGCCAATTCCCCACCGAACGAGCAGGCATAGGTCAGAGCGAGGAAGAGGACTTGAGGATGGAACATCGACTTGAGCGTGCCCAAGAAACTCGGATCAACTGGCACATCATCATAAGTTCCGATGGTGCCTACGGCCATGTCCTGCTCTGGATCGTTCTGCGCGGCAGCTTTTTCGTCTTTAGCCATGTGACTTGGTGGAGTGTCTGCACCGGTCATGTGAGATGATGAAGTCATGTCTTCCTTTTCACGCTGTCCAGAGAACGTCTTATCCAGAGTATAAGTGTCAACGGCCTGCCCGGAAGCACCATGGATGTGTCTTGTTCTCCATGGCCCGGTCGGAGTGTCTTTTCCAAAGGCCAGGACAAGGATAGCAACAAAAACAAGGATAGCCAATGGACAAGCTGGGAAGGCCAATTTCCAAGCGCGTCGAAGAGTGTATCCCTGGTTGTTCATAAGAGACGAGACAACTGCGGGCATAATGAAGAAAGTCACTCCACCACCGGCATTACCCCATCCACCAGCGAGTGCATTGGCTCTTCCAACGATAGCCTTGTCGAAGAACTGCGTGGTCCAAACCATACATGGTACAAAAGTACCTCCCAAGATACCCACAAAAAATCTGGCAGCGTATAGACCACTAACCGAATTTACTGCTGGTACACATGCAGTCGGGATAGCACCGGCAAGAAGCACGCCAGCCATAACGTAACGAGGTCCGAATTTGTCACAGAGTGGACCAACAATGAATCGAACAATCAAAGTAGCTGCCAGACCGACGATATTACTGTTGGAGATCTGGGCTGGCGTCATCTTGAGGTCCACATTGATACTTCCATGTAAGAGTGGAGGGAATGCGAACCATGAGATGAATGCGACAAAGAAGGAAAGCCAGGCCAGGTGGAAGGTCCGACCATACTTATTGATGGGGTTGAGTAGGACAAGAGTCTTGGATTTGTGATTGACTGGGTTGACATCTGGCTTGAAGAGTCCTTCGACGAAACCAAAGGTCGATTTGGTCGGTAGAGGGGGAGCAGACATCGTGCGAGAGATGCTTTCAGACTAATCTGGCAGTTTGAATCCTCTTGCAAGACTTGGTGGATGCTCAGTCCTTTTATGAACGATGGAGCTTGTCACACAAAAGACGTTGGAGATTGTTGTCACCCGGACGTCGTGTGGCTTATCTGGAGGCTGAACGGCCGCGATAGGGTGAAGATCTAAACACCCAATTGTTTTGGCCTCGACCGCTACAGGTCTACGGGCTACTTCAGAGGATAAATCTAGTTCTGGTGTCTCGCAAAGAATACATCGCTAAGAAGTGTGACAGGTAAGCCTACTGTGGAGCTGGGCAAACACCACTTGTCTATCGTGTCATCTATCTCTCGGCACTCCAAACGTGCCTCATTTCCTTGTGACAGAACACTAGTATCCCATCCTTATGAGCAGTGATACTGTGTATGAAGGTCACATTTCATACACTATTCTTGTAAGCGTGTTTTAACAAACGGGTGGTCTCCAGAATATGGTCCATAGCACTGCAGTAAACGATCACTCGTTTAGACAAAGCCCCACCGCGACCTCGGCAGACATAGGGAGAACGGCCACGCATGTTCGAGACCCTCGGTTACGAATCACATCCTAATCATATGCGAAGTCTAACCACACAAGTGGCTTATCTTACGAATGGGTGAGATCAAAAATCTAGGCAGTGAATCAGCCAGGGTATTGGTTTCATATGTCAGCTTTGTGATCAACTGAGACCGAGGGTACGCTAATTCGTTCTCTGTACATGTCTACTTGGTTCACTAAATAGGGGTTGCAACTTAAAGAGGCGCCTTGTACCATCCATCTACGAGATGGAACAATTTTACATGTCCTCCGACGTCACAAGGTCACCTGTCGCAAATGCACTGCGCACGGCTGTAGCTGGACTCTGCATGATCAGCATGCGAGAGGCAATCAAGACCAAAATATATCCAACTTGTTCACTTACTTTAGGGATACTGAGTTTGGCAGATGGTGGCGCGAATGTGGATGATACACAAAATTCCGAAATGTGTATCTGTAGATCAGCCACAATGCCTCTAGAGGTCCGTGATTTGCCAACTCCCGGGGTCAGCGCAACTGCGCAAATCCGTCTAGAGGTATCAGGAACAGCATCGTCGGAGTGCCATTTTCTTTCACCAAGTACTCGTGCGTCTAATCCTTTTCCAGTGGAGGACCAGACTTAGATCAGCGAGTCCATTGAAAGACGAGATCAGTTGTTTTCCTGGTAGTGTACATATCAGATGGCTCCCCCTGATATAGACACAATTCCATTTTTTACAACCAACATGGCGAAGTCAGAGACTAATTACAAGTTTCCAACGGCTCCAGCACGTCGCATACCCACCAAGGTACTTGATATCGATGCGAAATCTAAGGACAAGGATATCCAGAGAGATGAGCGGATGATACGATTGACAGGTACATATATTCAAGATTCACCAGATGTACCATGATTCTAACGATTTTAGGCAATCACCCGTTCAATGCTGAAGCTCCTCTATCGGCCCTGTTTGACGCTGGATTCCTCACTCCATCAGAGCTGTTCTATGTGAGGAATCACGGATACTGTCCTTCCTATTCCGACCAAGAGTGTCTTGATTGGAAGATTGAAATTTCCGGCATGGTCGATAATCCGATAACGTTGTCTCTGAAAGATATCATGACTGAATTCGAGCAAGTCACGATTCCCATTACATTAGTTTGTGCTGGGAATAGGAGGAAAGAGCAGAACATCGTCAGAAAAGGTAGCGGATTCAATTGGGGTGCTGCTGGTGTTTCAACCTCCCTCTGGACTGGTCCCCTGCTGAGAGACATCATAGCCAAAGCTAAACCACAAAAGGGTGGCAAATTCGTTTGCTTTGCTGGCGACGACGAATTACCTAATGGCAACTACGAAACTTGCGTGCGTATGTCTTGGGCGAAGTCATTCGAGCGTGCCATTGTGATTGCACACAAACAAAACGGGCACGCATTGTCTCCTGATCACGGACGACCAGTTCGAGTTGTGATTCCTGGCGCTATTGGAGGTCGATCAGTGAAGTGGCTGACCAAGATTGTTATAACACCGGAACCGTCCAAGAACTGGTATCACATCTACGATAATCGTGTCTTGCCTACTCAAGTCGATCCTACTATGGCAAAAGAGGAGAAGAGTTGGTGGAACGATGAGAGATATGCCATATACGATTTGAACATACAAAGTGCCATTGTGTATCCGGCACACGACGAAATCGTCCAGGTCTCGCCCGATAAGTCCTACGATATCCAAGGATATGCCTACAATGGAGCTGGTGTTCGCGTGGGCCGTGTCGAACTCTCTTTGGACTCTGGCAGGACATGGAAGATTGCTGAAATTGATTATCCGGAAGATCTGTATCGAGATTTCGAGGGTGAATTATATGGTGGTAAAGTCGACATGTCTGAACGAGAAGCATGTTGGTGCTGGTGTTTTTACAAATTGACTGTGCCAACAACGGATCTGGCTCAATGTACTGGCATTGTCGTTCGAGCCATGGATGAGAACATGAATCTACAGCCTCGAGACATGTATTGGAACATCATGTCAATGTTGAACAATACTTGGTTCAGAGTAGCTGTGCACAAGCAGGAGCCTCAAGCCGTAGATGGCAAGCAGTCCAATAGTACAGAGACTCGTCTCAAGTTCGAGCATCCCACACAAGCCGCCCTGATACCTGGTGGCTGGATGCAACGTGTGAAGGATGCAGGCGGAGATCTTCAAGCCCATGGTTGGGGAGAACTGATTGACAAGTTTGCTCCAACTAATGCTGAAGCGAAAGTAAAGCAAGGCATAAAAATGACAAAAGATGGAGTGAGCAGACAGATATCCATGGAAGAGGTCGAAAAACACAAGACGGAAGGCGATTGTTGGTTCATTAACGAAGGAGAAGTATATGATGCTACGCCTTTCATGAAAGAGCATCCTGGCGGTGCTGATTCGATTGTTGGAGTCGGTGGAGAGGATGCCACGGAGGATTTCATGGCGATTCATTCTGAGACTGCAAAGGCTCAGCTACAGGACTTTCATATCGGGACACTTATAAAGATGCCAGACACTCCTCCCAAATCACCGGAAGGGTCTGAGAATGGCGATGTTCGATTGCGAGACGTGTTTTTGGAAGCAAAGAAGTGGAACCAAGTTGAATTGGTGGAGAAGCACATCTTGTCCAAGGATGCTCGGGTTTTGCGGTTCAAGTTAGATCATGACAACCAATTACTCGGGTTGCCTTGCGGAAAGCATTTGTTCTTGAAATTGAAGTCTCAGTCTGGTGAAACTGTTATGCGCGCATACACCCCAGTCTCGGAACACAATGCTCGTGGACATCTTGATGTGTTGATCAAGGTTTACTTTGCCACTGAAGGCTTCCCCACGGGTGGGAAAATGACTATGGCACTGGAGCAGCTCAAGATTGGTGACAAAATCAGTGTCAAAGGGCCAACCGGGCACTTTGAGTATCATGGTCGTGGCGAATTGACGAAATCAGCTAAAAAGAGGTCTGTAAGGAAGCTCTGGATGGTTAGTGGTGGGTCTGGCATTACACCAATATACCAAGTCATCCGTGCGATTCATGCTGATGCAGAAGACTCCACAGAATGTTTGTTACTCGATGCGAATCGCTTCGAGGAGGATATTTTGTGTCGAGAGGATCTGGACAAATATGCCGAAGCTCCTCACATCGATATATGGCATACCTTGTCTGGCAAAGATGTTAAACATGACTGGAACCATGGTCACGGTCTGGGTCGTCTCAACATGGATGTGATGAATCAAAAGTTTGTAGCTTGTGACGCACCAAAACTATTGCTGGTCTGTGGGCCACCTGCTCTTGAGTCACTCGTTAGGGATTGGGCACAACGGCGAGGAATAGCGGAAGATGATTTAGTCTTCTTCTGATTTCATAAGAACAACGAGCGCGGCGCAACACAAATGAGCTCTTTGCTTTGTAAGGGGCCCAGGCAGTCATTCATTTACTTCGAGTTTTGTAACGATCATTTGTAAAAATAATTCATCGCGTCTTCTGAATTCGTCCGCCGAGCCTCTTTCGTCTCGTGGTTGGAAGTTTCATAACCGGAGTGACATGGAAGCTGACATTCCGACAAACGGCAATCAGACGCCACCGTCAACTGATATGCCTATCTCCGCCACCATAGATTGCGAGAAGCGCCTCGAGGCTAAGTCAAGTGCCACATACGAAAATGGTGCGTATCTCGCGAGTCGGATTGAACGAAGACAATCAAGTTATTCTGAATGGGTCCCACACTCCTTGATGTCAGCGCCCCTTTCACTCTGCCTTATCAGTATGTAGCGAGGAAAGGCCTCCACAATCTTCCACCCTGATGGCTCCGAATCAATCCTCCCGGGGTCTAGACAGAACCCGTTGCTGACCATCTCTTGTGTCACGAGTTTTTAGCTGAGGCGAATCTACTTTCCAATTCTCTTGTACATCGATCTTCCCTCCCCTTTTCCCCAGCTTTCAGTCTTCACAGGCACAGGTCCATCGCGAGTCAAACACATCCGAGATGGCTCCGCTACAAGGCCCAGATACTGCCACGGAGACTTATGAGGAACGTATGGACAATATAATCAATTTCGCTGAACGTACACCTTCAGAGGACGGGGAACAAGGCCAGGTTTCGCCGGCGAACAGAACAAAAGTTGTTGTTGTCGGACTCGGAATGGTGAGAATCGTCCTTCCAAATTTGTTGTTGCTTTGCTGATACATGTAGGTCGGTATGGGGTTCATTGAAAAAATGCTGGAGCGGGACTCTGTGCAGAAAGAATATTCCATCATCGTTTTGGGAGAAGAAAAGCACGTTGCCTATAATCGTGTAGGGCTCACCTCTTTCTTCGAGCATCGATCCGTGCCGGATCTTTACCTCAACCCGGAAGAGTGGTATACACAACTCAATACACAGACATTCACATACAAGACTTCGTCACCGGTAGTGTCGATCGACAGAGACAACCAAAAAGTGCATACAAGAGACGGAGCATACCCGTACGATATTTGTGTTCTTGCCACTGGTTCTGAAGCAGTTTTGCCTAAGACTACACCGGGATATGATGCAAAGGGCGTCTTCGTCTACCGCACCATTGGCGATCTCGAACAGATGATTGAGTATGCAGATACTGTTCAAGTGCCTGAGGGCAAACAGAAGAGGGCCGTTGTCGTGGGAGGTGGTCTTTTGGGTCTTGAGGCTGCTCATGCCGTCAAAGATATGGAAAAGTTTGATGCCATGACAGTCGTGCATCGCAGCAAGTGGCTCTTGTCACAACAACTCGATCAGCAAGGAGGTGACTTGTTGACGGAAAAGGTACGTGACATGGGTGTAGAAGTCTTGCTCGAGAAACAAATCCAGAAAATCAACGTGGACTCGAAAGGTAGGATCGAATCTGTGACGTATCTGTCCGGAGAGACTGTCGATTGTCAATTGATTTGTTTCGCCATTGGTATCCGCGCACGAGACAATCTAGGTATCGACTGTGGCCTAGAGACTCATCAACGAGGAGGCATCGTCGTTGACGACAATCTTTGTTCATCAGACCCTTCAATTTATGCTGTGGGCGAGTGTGGCAACTGGAAAGGCAATACCTTTGGACTGATTGGTCCTGGCATTGAAATGGCGGATATCGTAACATGGAATCTCACACAGGCCAAACTCCACGCGCCTCGATCGTTCAAGTACCCAGATTTATCAACGAAACTCAAGTTGATGGGAGTTGATGTAGGATCCTTTGGAGACTTCTTCGCGGATCGAGATGGTCCTAAAAAGATTCCAAAGTCTCACAAGAAAACGTTTACACCAGCTGATGTACGAGTACTCAAATACCACGATCCTTTCGAGGGAGTCTACAAGAAGCTCATTTTTTCTGCCGACGGCAAATATATGCTTGGTGGGATACTAGTCGGCAACACGAGCGAGTTCATAAAACTCAACTCAATTGTCTCAAAGGGTAAAGAGCTCGACAAACCTCCGTCAGAATTTGTTCTTGGCGCCAAAGCGGCCGGAGACGATGATGGAGCTGATCTCGATGACGATGCACAAATATGTTCGTGTCACAATGTGACCAAAGGAGGACTAGCTGCCAAAATTAAAGATGGCACTTGTTCTTCCATGGGTGAATTGAAGTCCTGTACTAAAGCCGGTACTGGATGCGGAGGATGCATACCACTCATGGACAATATCTTGAGAGCAGAAATGAAGAAGTTGGGCAATGAAGTCTCGAACAACATCTGCCCACACTTCGAACTCTCTCGTGCCGACCTTTTCTCGATTGTCCGTGTCAAGCAACTCAAGTCCTTTGACGAGATCATGAGAGCTTATGGTAGAAGGCCAGAAGCTATCGGCTGTGAGATCTGCAAACCGTGTATTGCAAGTATCATTTCATCCATCTACAACCCCTTCGTCATGTCTAAAGAAACGCATCATCTGCAAGATACCAACGACAGGTTTCTTGCCAATATCCAGCGTAACGGTACATTTTCCGTCATTCCTCGAGTCTCTGCTGGCGAAATCACGCCTGCTAAACTGGTCGTGCTCGGAGAAGTCGCCAAAAAGTATGGTTTGTACACAAAAATCACCGGTGGTCAGCGTATAGACTTGTTTGGCGCGAAGAAACACGACTTGCCAGATATTTGGGAAGCGCTCATCGATGGCGGCTTTGAATCCGGTCACGGGTATGGTAAATCGTTACGAACCGTCAAGTCCTGCGTGGGATCTTCGTGGTGCCGATATGGTATCGGAGACAGTGTCGGTCTTGCTGTCCGTCTCGAGGAGCGCTACAAGTCTGTTCGGGGTCCACATAAATTCAAGGGTGGAATTTCCGGTTGTGTTCGAGAGTGTGCTGAAGCACAGGGCAAAGACTTTGGCTGCATTGCCACGGACAAGGGATTTAACGTCTATGTCTGCGGTAATGGTGGAGCAAGTCCTAAACATGCCGAACTGCTGGCCGCAGATGTCCAGCCAGACAAAGTCGTGCCAATGCTGGATAGATTCCTCATGTACTATATCCGAACGGGTGATCGACTTCAGCGAACGGCTCGATGGTTAGAGAATCTGGAAGGCGGCATGGCGTACCTGCGAGAAGTCATCATTGATGACAAATTAGGCATCTGCAAGGAGTTGGAGGAACAGATGGAGGATCTTGTTGGTCGATTCGAGTGCGAATGGACTGCTGTCGTGAACGACCCAGCACGTCGTGCAGAGTTCAAGCAGTTTGTCAATACTGACACGAATATGGCAAACAATGTAGAAAACATCATGGAGCGCGGACAGCCTCGACCTGCTAATTGGCCAAAAAAGTCAACGACCTATGATTTCAAGAACCAAAAGTGGTCCAAGCTGGAATGGGAGCGCATCTGTACAGTCTCTGACTTGAAAGACACTCCCGCCGGCGCATCAGCCACAGTTCTGCGTGGAGACACCCAACTCGCCATTTTCCAGGTCTCTGGTCGCGGGACATTTGCAACACAAGCCATGTGCCCACACCGAAAGGCCTTTGTCTTGGCACAAGGCATCATTGGTGACGACGAGACCGGAGAGATTCACGTTTCTTGTCCTATGCATAAACGAAACTACGTGATTGATTCCGCCGATCACTCGCGACTTGGCGGCTGCAAGAATGACGAGGACGTTAGCGTCGCTACCTTTGCCGCAGAAGTCAGGGATGAACAAGTCTACCTCAAATTGCCCCCCGTAGCAGAGCTCGATGAAGTGTTGGGCACGCAAAAGTGGAAGATCAGGGGCAAGGAGAACGAGGATGAAGGCATGAAAGCCCTCGATGCCAAGTTCAAAACGCGGCCATTTCCAGGTGTGCCTGGTACCACGATGGTCATTGGCGAAAAGAACTTGACGTGGTAGGCTACTTTTGTCAAGATTTGTAGATACAGTTTAGATCATTGTAATGTAGTTAGTGGCTCGGACTTCAAATATGTATGGTGTCTCATTTCCAATCTGATATATCATAAATTATTTCTGTGATGCACATGTAACGATTGTTACAACGCACTTGTCCTGTGAGAACAAAGATTCTACAATGATATTTGACTTTAGGCTAGCCTTTTCAATGGCTATTCCGAGATACATTGTGTATATGAGAACCCGCTGCTAAAGTACTGTTGAAGACTTGCTAACGTAGACCTGCTTACTTCTCGTGTCAAATACGAGCAATAATGTGTAGTGGTCAGCATTCAGGCTTCCGCATAAATTCAGGTGTCGATATTGCTCCGATGGGTGTGACGGAACTCATTTCGATGTGATGCACTCCCGTCGCCGATCAATTCTCCTACAACGGCAAAGATCTATTGTTCGGTACCTGCCGTTGTTTGCAAGATTTCCACAAGATCACGTCTGCTAAACGTTACGCGCGTGATGTGGCTGAAGACGTGATGGCACTGAATCGTAGAGATGAGCTTGAGTGAGACACAAATGTAAGCATTCTAAGACAGAAAGAGAATTCTGCGAAACAGTATGCTGGTAATGGTAAAGAGGATTTATCTCACATACACAATGCTCACTGCGGAGAGTCTCGTCTACCTCTGCATGTTGGGTCTATAAGATTGGTCTGTAGTGATAAACGTTACACCAAATTGTGGCCATTTGTCAAATCGTGAATATCAATATGGCTGCAACTACTGTGATACGGATTGCCAGCATTTCAATTGGACAACTTATGGAACTCGTGAGTTGAGCGATGCGGAGGTAGAGCGGTAAGAAGGTGAGGTCAAATCCAATCACGAAAATGAACCACATTGCTCATGCTTCTTGACCCTAGATGCAGAAAATGGTCAACCTTGGTGCCTCGAGCACCACCATTATTCGAAACAATCCTTGGAAGCACAGGTTTGCAGATAAATAGAGTTCACAGCAATCACTGTTGTGACAGCGGCCGAAAATCCTCAATAGAGCATGGCGCCACGTCAGTAGTGGCGTCCTGGGCATTGTAGCACGACTGTCACTTCAATTCTCGAAAGACCGAGCAACTCCACCATGAACATGTGCCTGTCAAGCGGACTCGTCCCAAAATATTTACGAGCAAGTCGTGCTATACCGTCTCATGCTGCAAGATGTTACTCTGCAGAACCAAGTCGCCTCCATACACATTCTGTCTGACATAATCGACAGGTCTAACTGTTGGCCCGTCGTCAGTGGCGCCGGAGAAGAGGATAATAGTTTGCACAGCATCGGAGAGTCATGTCTGACTTGCGCCACTACGGGGGAACAGCTTACTCGTGAGCTGCATGATGTTAGTGCGAAAGACACTCTGCAATTGCACTTCATACTCTGATAATAATAACAGTAGCTGGCGCTGTGACAACCTCCCAAACATCCGATGATCATATCCTCATATATGCTATCACGAGGTCAACAAAGTTACACCTTTTGTGTAGCCGAGTTTCACGTGCCTCTATGACAACGGCAAGGTCTCACCACGGAATTCTCGCCAGAAACTTTATCCGAAGCGTCCATGTCTCAAGTATGTGTCTGCGAAAATTGTAAGCGAGATTGTGCGCATCATGGGCCTTACCTGCATAACGGCGCGTGCGTAAATTGCCCGTCTACCAGCAAAAAGCTGGTCTAGCCTGAGTCAGCGGACGTGTTTTTCTCTCAAAATGTCTAGGCAGATATGTCCCATTGGGTTATTGCCTCGTGACTGTACGAGCTTGAACGACTGCTGGTTGGGCAAATTATGCACTTCATGAGCAGTTTGAGTGAGAACACGAGCAGGAGCGCAATGCCATTGGGCCGATGCGTTCGAGATCTCAGCAACGTTGAAAATCGTGGCTGCCGAGGCTCCGAGTCACCGCCAGCCAGAAAACGACTCAATGCCGCCTTGACATCTGTGGGCACTTCTCCCGTTGGCGGGCTTCAACAGAAGCTCCAAGTTTAGCCAAATACGAGCAAAGGCTTGCCGAAAAGCTAGCGCCTCCCGATGCCTGGATTGCCAAAGCTTCCGAAAGGCCCAATGCACAGTTGTGGAAAAGTCTTAAAGTGTTTCTGCCAGTGTCTCTCATCGAAAGCCAAAATGATTACCGGCATAATAGTGGCAGTTTGTCTCGAAGACTCCAATATGTGCGTGCTCTCATGGAGGTATAATATATCTATCTGCATCACCCCAGATCGGGCGTAATCAATCACAGGACTTATCTTAACATCACCGTCAATTACATCTTCGCGTCACTCTTTTCGGACTCTAGGCTTGTCACGATAGCGACACATTCACGGTTGCGAACCTCTCAACGTTGAACACAGGGTATTGTATCGTCCCAGAGTCTAAATAATGACCTCCTATCACGATCTGGCTTCGGTAGGTCTGGGCATATCGATCCCGGCCCAATCCATGTCGTTCCGGAACAATAGTCGCGAAACCTTGCGACGGTATTATGCTGAGCCGCAAGAGATCCAACACTTGCCACTAGGAACGGCACAAACACAAAATGCAGAGCAATTACCCAATCGGTCACATCATCGCGCGCAGAGTGCCATCATATCACAAGGGCCGACCTTCGAGCATTCACAGCATGCTTCTAGATCAGCTATGCCTTTACAGCAACCTTTTGCATCACCAATTCCCAGGTTCGATGCAGATTTCCCGTACACCGACCAGATGGATTCGTCAGGTGCTACACGTTCTTCGTTCCCGTATCAAGTGCCTCAATCAGAACCGAGAGACACAGTCTTCGACAGGCGTTCTCGCAGGTTTATGGCCGACCGTAAGCCGTCAATGCCGTTTCAAAACTGTCCACAATACATGCCATCACCAGGTGATCTATCTGCAAGAAGCGACACTTCGCCAAACAGTGGTTCTTCGTATTTCTATATGACTCCGAGTATTCAGACCACTCCATTCTCCGATGCTGGTCAATTCCCTGTCTCTGACACGTATCGACATCACAGTAACGTGCACACTCCTTTCCTGATGCACTCGCCAGTCTTCGAGCAGGTCGAAGACAGACTCAGATACCCTGACGAATTGGATGAAATGCCAGACACCCCCTATATTCCGGCAACAGTGCCCAATCCACCGGTGCGATCAGGAGCTACAGGACACTGGATCAAGAAGGAGGAGATAGGTTTCGCTGGTGATAATTATGAGGCTGAGCAGTCATATGTCACTTCACCATCGAGCAGTCCTCCAGGCACACCATTTACGAAATCCCGTAGAGTTACTTATTCTCGATGGAGTTCTTCCGAAGATCTTCTCTTGAAAGAGGGTGTAGCGAAACATGGACCCAAGGCTTGGAGTCTAGTCGCTCAAACGGTGCCAGGGAGAACCCCGATGCAGTGTTCTACCAGATGGCAAGGTGCTCTCAATACACTGTTCCACAAAGGACGTTGGGATCCTCAAGAGGACGCCATCTTAAACAAAGCCGTTGGGGAATGGCAGGCCTGGTACCTGGCGGATAATCAAGGTTTGAAGACTCCCGATGTTCTGTTGGAGGAAGGCTACAAGAATATACCATGGGGCAAGATAGCACAACTTTTGCCAAGGCCTCGTACTGGTGTTCAGGCTTTAGCAAGGTGGAGCGAGGCCTTGGATCCACGCATCACCAAAGGCAAATGGACACAGGAGGAAGACATTGCTCTCGAGTACGGTGTCGAAAGGTATGGCAAATGCTGGATCAAGATTGCCAACTGCGTTAAGGGACGCACACAGAGACAGTGTCGGACACGCTTCTGTCAAATGAATGACAAGAAACGCAAGATGCGTGGATCCGCGGCCTGTCGACCTCTGTCGCCCGAAGTGCCATTCTCAGAGCAAGACTGACTCTTGTTCCGTGGATGATAATGTTTAACGTAATGTAAAGATTGTAAATGAGCGGTGGAGTGCAATGTCGAAGCGATAGCGTAATTCGTGTCTAGCCCTCATTGGCAATAGGGGTTTTCAACTTTGACGAGCAAATCTAGTATATAATTCTAACGTCACTTTCACCATGAATAACTTCTCTTTTCTTGGATCGAACGAGTCCATTGTATGTCACGTCTCATACGGGCATGTCGTTGACCATAAGAGGGCGATCGCACGGCTTGGATCTGACAACTTTTAAGTATACGATAGCACAAACTTTCCGTTCCCAAAGAGGCGACGATCTGCTCAAAAAAAGGTCACGAGTCAAGGCAGGAGTTCCCGGAGAGTGAATCAAAGTAATAAGGCATCGCGCTCTCAGCCGCCCCATCCCTTAGCAGATCACGGCATTGCCTTGATCAGTCTTAAAGAATTTCAATCAACCGGCGCACTCTAAAATTCTCAATACGATCTGCGCACTAGCGCGTTGCACGTACGGCCGTCAAAATAACGCCATCGAAATAAGTGTGCTTTTTTTGAACGTGACCTCGCGTACGTCTCTGGCCTCTCAAAACGTGGGAACTTGAGTTTTGAGTTTTTGCATGGAGCCTCTTCATCAGTACGACCTGCCGCTGGCGCATTGGATCCAGCACAGAACCTCTTGCAGAAGGTTCTCCGAGACATGATGTCATTAAAGGAAGGAAATCCTTCCCGGCTGAAACTCATATACACAAACAAGCACTTTCCTCCGTCACCTGGCAAACTTTCCCGCCCTCCTCGCATGCAAGTACGATGGAATTTGGATGAAATTCGAATCCGGTGTCGAGTATGATGTACAGGTCCACTTCGTATCTTGCAACAGCAGATGGCTTCTGATTTCGCCTCTTGCGTCAATTCGAGCCTGACACTCACAAGATGGACCAATAAATGATACTGGGCTGTCATCGAGCAAGTGTTTCCTCGTATTCACTGCACGTTTCGCACACTCCGCACTGGCCTGACCTTATACAAAACAAAGCAAATTTTCGCTCGACAATACTGCCGTCGACGAGCTCAGAAAAGCAATACTGCCATGGCTTTAGTCTCTAATGCACTTCAAGATTGATGAAAAACAATAATAGGCAAAAATAATTCATTATTAAAAGGACATAAATACAACCAGCTATCTTAAATTAGTTTGGGTGATTTACACTTGATGATAAACCAATTCTGCGCTGAAAGAAGTTACGCCTGTTAAATGCAGCCTGTGCGTCCATCAACTCTGATCTACAGATGCCGTGGTCACATCGTTCAAAGCGTCTCGTTGCAATTCGGCAGTTATCATAGAGATACGCCACTTTTTCTATAACTAGTGGTTGTACGACACAGCTTTTCTCGATTGAGTTGTGACGGACCAATCGCAGATCGCCGGCATTCGTGCGGACTGCCGCAATGCGCAATATCTGCCGCTGTGGTAGCATATTCCGCTCCTTCCGCCACTGAGCACAAGTTGTGCCCACATTTCAGAATCTTGTGCTTCACAACAAGTCTACGCACACACGTAAAAAGACATACGGACAACTGGGCTCAGCTCGATCTGTCTTGTGCTGAGCACCTCTTTGCCCTGAAGCATGTCTGCAAATGTCTTGCATCAGTCTCCTACTGCTTCCGTAGCAACAGACATGACTGCAGGACGGCCAGATCACGAACACGAAACGGGCCTTGAACTCAGGAGATCAGATGAGGATGAATTGGCTCGCGATGTCGAAAAGGCCGATTCAGGGCTTGACAATTTGCCCGAGTCGGAGCAGTCTTGGCTCGTCACTTGGGACGGCCCAGACGACCCGGAGAACCCAATGAATTGGTCAATGACGAAAAAAGTTGCAATCACTGCTATCCTTACTTTCATCTGTCTTGTTTGTACATTTGCGAGTTCGATCTTCTCCACCGCGCAGCATAGTGCTGGAGTGGAGTTTGGCGTGCCCGACGAAGTCATGAACTTGGGTACTTCACTCTTTCTCTTTGGGTATGCTGTTGGGCCGGCCATCTTTGCGCCTCTGTCGGAGCTGTTCGGTCGAAAGATACCACTTATATCTGGGTACTTTCTTTTTGCAATTTTTACCATTGCTGGAGCAACGTCCAAAGATATTCAAACATTGATGCTTACCAGATTTTTTGGCGGCGTCTTTGGCTCGTCTCCTCTGGTCTTGACCGGTGCAATTTTCGCCGATTATTGGCACCCTGATGTGCGCGGTATCGCAGTCTGTCTGTACTCTCTCGCTCTCTTTGTTGGGCCCTCAGTAGCTCCTGTGATGGGATCCTTTGTAGTGCAATCATACCTCGGGTGGCGATGGACCTTGTACATCACCAGTTTCATGGCTTTTTTTATGCTTATCATCGGAGTGTTTTTCTATGAAGAATCCTTTGGAAACACACTTCTGTCTCGTCGAGCGGCGAAGAAGCGATACGCGACCGGAAACTTTGCCTGGCATCACAAAAGCGAGGAGAAACCTCTAGATCCGAAGGAGATTTTATCAGTATACCTGTTGAGACCTTTCACCATGTTGGTTGTTGAGCCAATCGTTCTTGCATTGGCAATCTATGTTGCATTCGCTTATGCTATCCTCTACCTCATGTTGGAAGCGATCCCAATAACCTTCCATGACGGTCGTGGCTGGTCGAACGCAATTGCTACGTTACCCTTCATATCGATCATCGTCGGCTGTACGCTTGGGGCTTTCGTCATTTTGGGTTTCAATCCCTACTATATCCGACAATCAAAGTTAGCTGGTGGCAAGCCAGTACCAAAAGCGCGGCTACCACCAATGATAGTCGGCGGGTTTGTCTTTCCCCTTGGTTTTTTTATCTACGCTTGGACTGGAGATCTTAAAAACGGAGGCGTTTTCTGGTTAGCACCTTGCATTGGGCTTGTCTTGGTCGGAGCTGGTATTATCCTGATCTTCTTGCAATCTCTGAATTATCTGATAGACGTCTACCTCATGTACGCTGCCAGTGCATTAGCTGCAAACACAATTGTTCGAAGTGCTTTGGCCGGTATCTTTCCTCTTGTTGCAGGCTACATGTTCAGGAATATGAAGGTCAAATGGGCCTCTACATTGCTTGGTCTGCTCGCTGTCCTAATGGCCCCTATACCACTGCTATTCTGGCGCTACGATGCCGTTTTAAGGCGGCGCAGTCGATTTACCTTGGCAACATAAAAGAGCCCATGACCTTTTTTTCCGTAGATATGCATATAGGGAAGCAAGCGAATTGTGATGTAGCGCAGGTAAATGATAGCATCACGATGTGCGATAGAAACGATTTAATCTACCGATCTCACCTTCGACCTACTTGCTTTTGGCCCAAGCGTCGCCCCTACATGTCGCTTGTCCTTGTTGTAGATGTGTCGCATGGCGGTTCTACTACAAGTTACTCGAGCACAGAATATCCATTTCCTATAACAGTGGAGCCGCTCGTGGAACACTCCAGCTGGAACATGTACATAACAAGTCAGTACACATATCTCCTTATCTACCAAGAGCAAGTCTCGGGTCTAGTACTGTATTTAATTCATTAGGCGTTGTAGCATGGCGGATGAATTTGACGACCCAGAATTTGACCAACTTGGTGCCAGTGCTTTAGATGCCGCATCGACCGCATTTCCCGACCAGCCAGTACCACAGAAACAAGCTCGACCAGGTTTCAACACCATCTTGGTGAATCCCAGACAAAAGGGAAATCCCATCTTGAACAATGTCAAGAATGTGCCATGGGAGTATGGCGATATACAGCCAGATTTTGTGGTGGGAGCCACGACTTGTGCCATGTTTTTGTCCTTGAAATATCATCGGTTGCATCCAGAGTACATTTACAACAGAATACGTGATTTGGGAAAACAATATGGATTGCGCATCATGTTGGTCTTGTGTGACATCGACAATCACTCGGATGCACTCCGCGAGTTGACAAAAACATGCGTGGTCAACGGCTTTGCTCTGATTGTAGCCTGGACAGCACCAGAAGCGGGACGCTATCTCGAAACGTTCAAGTCCCTTGAGACTGCACCGGCGAAAGAGATCAGAGGACAGATATCAACGAGCTACAGTGATCAATTGACAGACGTGCTTACATCTATTCGATCAGTCAACAAAACGGACACATATAATCTGGTAGGGACTTTCGGTAGTCTGAGAAAAGCGTTTGATGCTACGCCGGAAGAACTGACGCAAATTCCTGGCTGGGGTCCGCAAAAGATCAAGAACTACACAAATGCCATCAATCTGCCATTCACCGTTGCAAACGGCACAAGCCGAGAAAGACAGGAGCAGATTTTGAAACACGCGACTCAGCTAGGACAGTCAGAGTACAACGGCAATTTTGGCCCTGGTACTGACCACTCTGTATCCCGTGCAGTGAAAGTCACAGTTCCTGATGCAGATCACTCCGGAGTAGACACGGCAAATTTCGTCGCGGACAATGACTTCGCTATCGCAGATGGGACAGGCTCTGTGGCTCTAGAAGCTGGAATAGCAGCTATTGTGGACGCGAGCAGAAAGCCAGACAATCCGGAGTACCAAGGAACCCTTGACATTCTCAAAAAGATGAGGGAGGCGAGTGGATATACAAATGCATGAAAAGCGCGATTGGTTACCAGGGGCTCAATCATAACCACAACAGAATGTTTTGATGTATTCTCACTACTTAAACACCTTCACTCAGCGCAATCGGGCTATGTTAACCGGGATATAGCTCATCCCTCATGTCTTCGGGAGAGCCAACTTCCGCCACTGTGGATTTTATGGAGGGTAGTGTAGCCAAAGAAGCAAAGAATATTGTAGTGACTGACATTCTCAGTTCTCCTGAACAGTTTTGCTGACATCAGTGTCCTGCCTAGATGCCCGCTCGAAACTCCTGCAAGTTCGCCTGCAGTGCGCTATGCCTCTCCTGGAAGTTGGCGCAAGTTTCAGAAACGGTCATCGAGCACCAAGTCTGAGCAAGACTTTGTCTCACTGCCCATAGACAGAGACTATCGACGCTCTGCAGTGCTGCATCCTATTTCCTCGTTATCGTTCACCCAACCAGCAGCAATATCTAGCACAAATGGCGGCTCAGAACAGACCGTGAAGCAAGGCAAATCCCGCGTCCTCGATGCATTGACCAAGAGTGTCATATCTTGCTCAAATGAGGTTCAATCAGATCAGGCCAAGACTATGCAGGATACATGGCTCATAGAACCAGAAAACAAGTGTCCCTCACCACAGAAACGACCATGGACTAATAACGAAGTACGTTTTGCCATATCCAGTAGGTCGGACGATACACGAGTGGAGCAAGACGATTGCTCGCCAATGCAGGTATCCGCACAATCCTTTCATCCATCATCAGTAAAAGATTTACCAGTGAGAGCTACAAGTCCGTTCGAAAACACTGCATTAGCAACGACATTTCTTTCAGATGCCATTTGCGCTGCTGGCACGACCAAGGGATTCACATCAGGAGGATCGGCCCCAGCGCAGCACTCACAGTGCTTGAATCGATACCCAAGCACGATCGGGTCGCTCACAACGACCGTTACTCCTATGGCTACTCCACAAAGCCTTTGCAAGAGGGAGAAGTTCGTGCAGAGTGCGTCATCGCTCAATCAACACAGTCCTGCCAAGTCGAGCATTCGTGCAAGAAGAAACCCTGCTGAAAGAGAAATTACGACAGACGAGCTCGAACAACACATTGTACGATATGCATCTCCAGACCGTTCACGCAGCAAGCTAGAACGACTCCTAGGGGAGGATCTTGCCATCTTGCGAGTCTCCTCGAGCTCTCAGAGTTCCCACACGTTCTTTTCTCCAATAGTAACAAAGGTGGGTTACAGTCTAGCAAGCACCTCGGAGTATTCGTATCGATCCTTCATGACGAATGTGCCTAAACGTTCTGACTCTGTGCAAGGAGATATCAATGCCTTTTTATCCTCGCCGCCATTTACAAGATACCTTAGATCACAGTTCTGTCCCGGATGGGTCCGCTATAGTGACGTAGGTCACTCTACTGGACATCCTGTGTTTCTCATCCCTGGTCTCGGCTATACAAGATTTATCTCGGTACATCTCGACAAAACCGCCAGATCGCTTGGCTTGCGGATAATTACGATTGACCAACCAGGTCAGCGTGACACTGATGACGCGTTTAGTACAGAGCCATTCGACTATCCGGGTGCGGTCAAAGCCATTTGTCAGAGACTCGGTTTGCCTCAATATAGTGTTATTGCGCATTCCTTTGGAGCGATCTACGCCGTGCAGCTCGCTGGTAAGCATACACGACACGTCAAATCTCCCGTCCATCTGCTCTCTCCCGTGCTTCCGATCCGGGGAGAGAATGCTCAAGCAGGCCTTATTCTGCATGGACAAGCCTCGAGAAGACTGTGTGTGCCTCATTTTCAGCCCGATAGGCTCAGCCCTGGACGGCCAAAGATGAAAGTATTGCTAAACAAGCCGGTCAACGAGCATACATCGTTCGAAATCAAGTTGGCACGCACCTTGTGGAAAGCATCGACGAGTGCTACGGAGCCCTTAAGAGGGTTGATGTCCTTTCAAAACTCGCACTTGCCAGAAGATCTGTCACTAATATCTACTCGCTTCAATGTTGTGTACATCAAGGGCGATCGAAGAGTTCCTGCTGATTATCCCAGACGTCTAAGCACTTTTTTGCCAAATTGTCACATCACTTTACGAGAAGATTTGACGGGCATAAATCATGAGCAAATGTTGGCAGCGCACGCGCTTATGAAGGATATTCTGGAACGCATTTGTCTTGAGCTGTGATGTGGCAGTAAACGATGCGTACACTTTGATCGGGGATCAACTATATATACTTTGCGGTATTTACTGATTGAACATCTTATTAGGACTTGCCATCATGGTCAGCAGACACCATCCTCCGCCGCAAGTGATGATGACTTTTTGCAAAGTCTGCATTTTCCTCCATGCAGCAGTATAGTCTCCTACGCCTGGCAATCTTTCCGTTTTGTGACTTGGCGCGTTGTCCTTCCAGTAGCCTTGCACCATGCGGTAATTCGTCACTTGGAGTAGTGTATTGAAGAATGCGAGGTAGACGTTCCAACCCGGTCTGAACCACGAAAACAAGACACTTGCGGCGGAAAAGACGCTGCTGATGAGTGCCAAGCCGACAGTCTTCTTCGTGTCATCATTGTCCTTTGCGACTGTGCTCGACACTTTTGCCAGCTTGTCAGACATGGACGCGTACCCATTGAGTAAAGTGCCTGCAGTACTGGCTAGCCATATTGCATAGAGAGAAGTTCCGAGCAACGGCACACGCACTAGATCTGTATACATTCTCGCGAATCACAAGTGCTTTGACAGCACTCGGTCGTTTTATTCAACTAGTGATTTGGGTGGTGAGTGGCATGACATGACGTACGGCGTGGGGAATATTTACTGGGTGGTGAAAAAGGCAACAACAAACACTACGCGCTCTGGCTGCTCATGAGATGGCACGCAAGCGAAAAGTGATTATTGATACAGATCCCGGCGTAGATGATGTGCTTGCGCTACTCCTTGCCTTGTCGTCACCGGAACTAGAAGTCCTTGCAATTACAACGGTACATGGCAACATTGATGTCTTCAACACGACACGCAATGTGCTTTCCTTATTCAACGTGCTATATGCCGCGTCCACGAGTGACTCTGAAACTGGAGTTGGCAGCTGGGCCAAGCGACTCTTTGCTGGACCGCCGATTATCGTTGCAGCAGGCGCAAAGACGCCATGTGAGCCGGAAAAGCAACTCGATGCGGCATATTTCCATGGACGTGACGGACTCGGTGGTGTCTCTGCTGTGCATCCCGAGTACCTTCCTCCTCGAGAATGGGCATCTGCGTTTCCCGCATTGACCGATTGCAAGGACAGAGGTACTACACAACTGACCATTCCCGGCATCGTTGTGTCACCTCGTGCGGCACATGAAGAAATTATTGCCATTCTGGACCGTGAAGACGCAGGCACAGTGACCATCGTTGCAGTCGGTCCATTGACTAACCTATCACACTGTCTGACTCACTCTCCTCAAACGTTTTGCAAAGTCGCAGAATGTGTCATTATGGGAGGCGCATTACAAGTGCCTGGTAATGTCACTCCTAATGCAGAATTCAATGTCTTGGCGGATGCAGAAGCTGCTGCGCATGTCTTTGCATACACTTCGCCCACACCCCGTTCGACCTGGCCAATTTTGCCAAAGACGAATGCGACGCCGTTGCATGTCACTTTACTTCCACTCGATACCACTACTAAAGTGAGTTTATCGTACAAGAACTGGCACACAAGCAATGGCACGGCTCACCAGGGAGTGCTCAAGGACTGGTGTGATGTGTTTTTTTACAAGACATTTACGACAATGTCAGACTTGTACCATGACACGTCGCTTGAAAAAGTCAAACTTGCAATGCATGATCCCGCATGCATCTGGTACCTCCTCGCGGCAAAGGACGCTACCGACAACAACAACAACAATGATGATGACGAGGACGACGGAGGGTGGAAAGTGGTCAAGGGGGAAGATATCCGCATCGAGTGTCGTGGTACATGGACCCGTGGAGCGTGTGTGATTGATCGACGCAGGCGACAACGTATTCAAGAAGGCATAGAAGATCTCGGCAGTGATTCGGGGTCTTGGCTCCATGATGGTCTCGGCAATCGCGTCAACTGGATCATGCAAACACCACCGAGTAGCGACTTTGTGGCTCTTTTCATGGGTCGCGTTTTTGGTGCATGAATGCCTCACCACCAAGGTAACGATTTATTTTATGTACAGTATTTTTCACCTTCCTCCATCTATAGCTAGGACAGTAGAGTCAATCGGAGTCAAGAAACTCATACCCATCAATATCGTACCGTCGTCTCTTTTGATCACCGCCCATAGCCAATTCAGCTTCTCTCTTCATCTTTAATTTTTTCTTCCTCTCGCGTTCCAACTGCTTGAACCGCGACCCATCGTCGCTCGACTCATCCCCATCGATGCTGGGAGGTGCTTGTGGGGGTGGTAATTGAGCGGTAGATCTTGTCGTGGGCGGCGACGGGGTGGGCACCATCGATACTCGAGCAGACGTTGTCGCACCTCCTGCTTGTCGCGACCCAAATGCCGTCGATGCCGCCGCCGCCGCCGCCGCCGCCGCCGTCGTCGTCGTGGACGCAGCAGGAGTGTCGTTGTAGGGTGGGTTGCGCGTCGGTGTAGAGTCGAGTCTTGCGCGTTTGATGGTCGGTGATGGCGCGCGGTACTTGACGTACCCATTCAATTCACCCGGCCGCAACGCAAACCCTTCATTGACTTCTTCCTCCGTAAACGCCTTGTACCCGCCCTCAAGCGGTCTCTGCGCAGCACCACTCATCATCAAGTCCATTAAAAACTTGTTTTTAGGGATATCAGGACCGCCAGGGACGCCCAAATCGGTGATTTGTTTCTTGTATGTTTTATTCAACTTGTTGGCAAGGATTTTCCGACCTTGTGAGTCTACGCGCGCAACGCTGGCAGCAAGGTTGTCGAGACCATATAGAGTCTGTAAGTTTTGCATGCCGGATAGGTTGGCGGGTTCACGCGGCGACGCATTGAGGAGGTAGATTTGTGTGCCAGTCATGGACTTTTTGCAGCAAGGGTCAGTGGAGCAGTCTGAGTCTTGGCCGAGTGAGTGTGCCAGAGAGAGCGAGTGCAATGAATGCAAGACTTGGGTTTGGCATGTGTGGAGGTGTCCGATCGCAACGAGATGGCGGCGCTTAGACAAGGTTTATCTCCTCTTTGCGAGACATTATCAATGGCCGGGCAGTGCTCGTTGTGTGCAAATATCATGTATGGGATGACTCGATATGTTATACTGCTGAGCCTTGTGCTTGGCAGTGCAATGGCACACAAAAGAGCTCATGAGGTTGATCTTGCTTCATGGGACTTTGATTTTAGCTTCACCGGCATTGAAACATTCGCTCACTTGCCGCACGTCAAGTGCTTGACCAACCCCGAGGAATCCTTCGATATTGGCATTATTGGTGCGCCATTGTACGTCCGCCTTTTTGTCCAGCAGACAATGGACTGACTTGAAGTTTAGCGACACGGCCGTCTCTTTCCGCCCTGGTGCCAGGTTTGGTCCTCGTTCCATCAGGCACATGTCTCAAAGGCAAACATCTCTGCGAGGGTTTAACGTGGCACAGGGACTGAATCCCTATCAAAACTGGGCAAAAGTGATTGATTGCGGTGACATTCGTGCGTATACATGCGAGTGACAGGAGCAATTGCTGACAGGACGGATTTATAGCCATCACGCCATTCGACAATGCCGTGGCATTGACGCAAATGACGAAAGCATTCACACAACTCATTGATGGGCCAGTCACTAAACAATCCACCTCTCACGCTTCGACGTTGTTACGACGGAGCAAAACAGGCCGCACGCATCCACGATTACTGACGCTCGGAGGCGACCACTCGATCGCTTTGCCCGTCTTGAGCAGTCTTTACGCCATTTACGGACCCATCTCAGTCTTGCATTTCGATAGCCACTTGGATACTTGGTCACCCGCTGCGTATCCGACGCAATGGACTTCCACGACGACGGATTTCACACACGGCACCATGTTCCATCTAGCAGCACAAAGCGGGTACATTGCCAATGGGACATCAGTTCATGCAGGCCTCAGGACGCGCTTGAGTGGGATCGGATTTGATGATTATGTGCACGACTCGCAAGTCGGATTTAAAATCATCGAAGCGCGGGATATCGATTCCTTTGGGGTAGAGGGGATCGTTGAAATGATTTTGGACGTCATGGGACAGCGTCCCGTCTATTTGAGTATCGATATCGATGTTTTGGATCCCGGATTAGCACCTGGTACGGGAACACCAGAGTCTGGTGGATGGACGATGCGCGAATTGCAAGCAATCCTGAGGGGAATCAAGTCGTTGAATCTCGTTGGTGCAGATATCGTCGAAGTCTCGCCTGCGTTTGACGATGCCGGCGAGTCCACTTCATTGGCAGCGGCTGATTTAGCGTTCGAGTTGCTTGGCATGATGGTCGGGCAACCCGGTATGAAAGTCGAGGGATACGTCCCTGCAACACAATTTACGGAAAAGCTACAGCCTAAATCATACGGCGCCAACAAACAAAAGTCAAGTCTGGAATCAGAATCAGGCTGCGGTCTTTGCGGAAATACACAATGTCGTTGTGGTAAGGATGAGTTGTGATCTTCGATTCTGTTTCTTCCTATATAGCTAGGCAAGTATATAAATCAGACTCAGAGCTTCGTGGGAAATGCTGTCCAAGATATTGCACTAGAGTACCCTATAATGTGTTGCTCGAGTCGATTACCCAGTCCATGTAGAATCATCAAGATGTGGAAAATTCGGCACAGTGAAATGATGCTTCGGGAATTGCAGGGTGGTGGATTTCGTTTATACAACAGTTCCCGAGTTGGATGCGATACGTGGCCACAGGTCAGCGCACTCTTTACCTGTAATGCAGTTAGAAAAAATTTTGTATTTGAAAACGGGTTGCGAATGTAACGTACCGACTGGTCCAGTGATGGCGGATCCCTTCATCTCTCCCTTGGGGTTCACTATGACTCCAGCGTTGTCTTCAAAGTACAAAAAGACACCGTCTCTTCTTCGCCATGGCTTTCTTTGACGCACAACGATCGCAGGCATAACCTTCTTTCGCAATTCTGGCTTTCCCTTCTTGACGGTCGCCATGACCATGTCTCCGACACCTGACGCAGGAAGTCTGTTGAGTCTCGCACCGATTCCCTTGACTGAGATGATGTACAGGTTCTTGGCGCCAGAGTTGTCAGCGCAGTTCATGACTGCACCGACTGGCAGACCCAGGGTCATTCTATACTTGTTTCCTTGTCATTCGTTAGCACTCCATCACGCAAACGCAGACTCGAGTAAATCACTCACCTGACGACATGGCAAAGTGTGGTCGACTGTCAACAAGAAGTGTGCGTGTGTTGTAGAAGAATTTTAGCAAAGTGGCAGACTGCACGAGAGAAACGAGCACTGCGCCATTGCCTGAAATTCACGTGCACGTACGCAGTCTCAGCGCATTTCTCGTATTCTTCACGCTGACAATGCACAGTATCCCTACAACATTGATTACGACGGAGTTTTTATGTATTTGCCATGTAAGCTATTTGAATGAATGAATGAATGCATCAATAAAAGTAATTACTCCAACATAAAAAGGACTCTCATGAATGCTTAATGTCAAAGTGTTGCGGCTGCGAATCTTGTTGCCAAAGTTGCTCCTCGTTCGTCTCGGCAAATTTCATCGAATGCGGTCTCTTTTACCGAAATACAAAAAAAGTGCCGACTCTGCCACTCATGATTACAAGCCAGCTGCTAATAGATGTCTATTGCGCCCCCTCAACACTTGGCCATCTCAAAAGAGGATCAGAAGCCCTTGCATGAACTCGACCATACGGGTCATCAACAGGACCTCGGATCCACTTTCACTGCTTTGACCGATTCGTGCACCAAGGACAATGTCGAGGCGCACGAATCGATCCTCGCGCCAGCCAACTCCACCACGCATGATGAGCGCTGGGGACTAGGGAAGTATCTCAAGGCTGGCATAGCTAGATTTACGCGTGATGCGGCATTTTATCACTATGGAAACTTTGTATGCGATCGCGTCACCGGCACCCGAACATTTGAGCAAATGCCGCTCTACACGAGGGTCGGCATGCATATTCTCTACTGTGGCTCGCTCGAGTTGGCAATGCTAAAGTCTGGCTATGCGCAACAACTATTCATCCGAGAATCATACAAGACGGGTCAATTGTTTGATTCTCCTTCTTCGCGGAGCAAGATTCGAGGCTTCATCGAGACTTTCGCTTTGCCTCTCGACGATCTGCTCGAGCCGAATCCAGACAACTACGCGTCCTTCAATGCGTTCTTTGCAAGGGCACTCAAAGAAGGAGCAAGACCCGTGAGCCATGCCGACGACGAAACGGTAGTGGTCTCATCCGCCGATTGCCGCCTCGTCGTCTTTCCTACACTCAATCTAGCAACGGACTTTTGGATAAAGGGCCGAAAATTCACCATTCCGAACCTGCTGGCTGTTGGGTCGGCCGCAGACGCTTTATCACCAGGCACGGCACTGACTCGTGACGAGTTGAGTGATTACGCTGATGGAAGCATTGCAATCTTCCGACTCGCCCCACAGGATTATCACCGCTGGCACGTTCCCATTTCAGGCAGGATCACTAAAATCTCCTCTGTCGGTGGGACATTGATGACGGTGAACCCGATGGCAATTAATGAAGATTTGAATGTGTACACGGAAAACAAAAGGAGTATAGCATATCTCAAAACGCCGTACTCGAAACTGCCTGTTTTGGTAGTGGCAATTGGCGCCATGCTTGTAGGTTCGATAGAGTGGACAGTCAAAGTCGGCGATGATGTAAAGAAGGGTCAAGAAATGGGTCTTTTCAAGTACGGCGGAAGCACCGTCCTGATGATCACTCCCCGAGACATGAAGTTTGAATTTGACAATGATTTGGTCAGACATTCCGAGGGTCAAGTCAGTAGTGGCAACATACAGGAATCGGAAGCGTCGGAAGGAGTTACCCCGACGTACTCATCGGGCGCTTGCGAGACTCAAGTCAAGGTGGGTGAACGGATCGGACGAATCATTATTGGTTTGATGTAGATTCCGTCCAAGCAAGCTGTCGATAGTAAGATATGTACATGTATTATCATAACAAGGCATTGGTTTTACGACTTGTAAGCTATGGCCACGAGTCGACCTCATCGAGCAGAATGCGGTCAATCAGAAAAAGTCCCTCCATGCTTCGCAATTCGCGAGATGGTGAATCTCCAAAATAGCAGGCAATAATACTTGCTCTGGAGGCGGCTCATCGACGATCCACCGCGGCTCCGCTATTGACACAATCCCAAACTACAGCAACTGTTTCGAGTCGTTGACCAAGCGGCTGCAGGGAATCCAGCACTTGCTCGGATTTTATCAGTAGAAGCAGCCACGATCTGAAAGCAATGTTTTTGAGAGGTAGTGTGTTATCGTTCTCTTCGTCATCGCTGAGAAGCTTTCGTCTCGCACGATCAATCACAACCAATCAAGCACTTCCCGCCATCCAGCTACGACACGCTTCACCTGGAAACTTGGTCTCCTTGCCGACAGTCGGAAAACAAGTTCTGATTGGTGTTCCTGCAGCGTTCAGTCCTGGATGCTCAAATAAACATATTCCGGGCTATTTAAACAGCCTTCAGGAATTCAAGCGCGCGGGAGTCGATGGGATCAGTGTGATTAGTGTCAATGATGCTTTTGTGATGAATGCATGGCAGGAATCAATTTTAGCCAGCATTTCCGAATCCTCCGATAAATCTACTGCAACAGTTTCTCCCGCGGAGGCTGTGGAGGAAGGATACGTTCAATTCTTGGCTGATCACGATGGAGCATGGATCAATGCCGCTGAACTCGGCTTTGATGCATCCAAGTTTCTGGGTGGTCTTCGAAGCAAGAGATTTGCTGCCCTTGTTCAGGATGGCAAAGTCGCAAAGCTCTATGTCGAGCCAGACAATACTAGCATTACCGTCAGCTCAGCAGAGAGGTAAGACTTGCTTTCTGATCAATGCACATGTCATGTCACTAATCAAGCAAAATTTAGTGTCCTCAAAGCGCTGAATAATTAAACCCCTGACTGTCATGCGCAGATAGATTGCAGTGTCGCGGCGCATACCTTGCCTCCCGATGAATCACGCAAGAAGTTCAGGAGCCAGCAAGGCAGAAGATACCTCTATATAAACATCCATAGCAGCGTCTCTTTCAGACTTTCGAAATATTTTTCCTGGCATTTTCTTTGTAGAGTACAATGATGAGATACATTTCAGCAATCCTGCTTATCAATGGTGTCTATGGTTTACCACAGAACGAAGACACGGTGGCAGTCGACACTTCCAGCTCGCCTGTACCAACAGTGACTGTAGATGGCACGCAGCAAAGCGTCACAGTTGGTGGGTCAAGTCAAGGCGTGAATGTGGACACCAGTGCAAAGCCAGATAAGCTCATCCCTTGTGGTGGCCAACTGGTCCATGGCGATCAGGTATGTGCACCTCCTTCGCTAATACTTCAGGAAGACTAACGGATGAATAGTACACTTGCTTTGAGAATCGCATTGCTTGTCCTGCACCAAAGACTCGACTATGTGGTGCCGAGGCATGCTACAACCCTGCTGAGTATCACTGCCTTCGTGGTCAACTCATCCAGGGGCCAGGCAAGGATGATGGTCTTTCCGGGTCGCACAAGTCTGGCCTTTCCGACTCACACAAGTCGGGCCACTCTGACGGTCTCTCCATTTCGGAGAAGTCGGGCCTCTCCAATGGACTTTCCGATTCGGAAGAGTCAGGCCTTTCCGGAAAGGAAAGCAAGGACAAATCTGGATTGTCTGAGACTTCTTACCATGTGGCCGAGCCTAGCTCTGACGAATATGAACGACTTTTGCAAGGTTTATCTTCGCAAGGCATAACTTCAAACACTATCGAGGAAATCAAGCAGGAACTGCACTCTAGAGGATTTTCCTTGACCACAGGACAAGTCGCCGTCATTCTAGCCAATGCAGGAGGACCAGCCGCTGGCTTGCAAGAATTCGAAAACAAGTTGTTTGGACAGGACAAGAATCACTTCAAGGCCGCACTTCCAAACATCCAGGCCATCTTGCTCAAAGCCAAGGCAACCAAGACATCTTCTGCACCAAAGCCTGCCCCTGGCGCTACTCCCGATGACAAGAAGTCTACTGATGGACAAGCTTCAAATGGCGGCACTAGTGGTGACAGTATCAGCGGAACCAGCGGGGACAAGAGCAGCACACCACAGTCAAGTCTAGCCACTTCCATCACTTGCTCATTTGTTTTAGTCGGATCCGTCACATTTGGCGCAGCCCTCGTCTTGGGTTTCTGACAGAGTAGGCAGCAACGGTGATAATATCAGCGTATAACAAAAACATTAATAGAGCAATACTGGAAAAACTTTCACGTGATTTTGAGTGTTGGACAACCTTTTTGCTCACAACGCGCGCAACTACCGCACGTCCTTTGCTTTTGCGTGCTTACTGCTTTCAACTCCTTTCTATCGGTTCATTTCTTGGCCGAGCAGTGTGGATGCCCCGTCACCTTTCCTCCTATCCCTCCCGTCTACAATCCGGAAGCACCTCTCTCCTTACACCGAACCTCTCTACCTTTAAACACCTCGAAGTTCCGCCTTCACAATTCGATGCGCGGCCCACTTCTCGCCCGCGACCTTCCTATCGCGATCGCGAGTCTTCTTCCGAGGCAGAAATACCCGCGAGAGACGGCGACGGTTCGCCTGAGCGCGAAGATGTCGAAGTGGATGATCGCGGGTTCGTGATTAGTGTGCCTCCCTTGGATCCCGACAGTGATGAAGCCGTCGGTAAATTCAAATACAGACAACCAGGATGGATCCGCGTGCGGAGTGACTATGTGTTGGAACAATCATGCCAAACAGAAGACAATTTAATCCCCGTTCGACTCGACCTCGATATCAATGGAGAGTATAGGCTGAAGGATGTCTTTTTATGGAACTTGAATGAAGAACTCATCACGCCTACAGAATTCGCCATCAATCTTGTGACGGATCTCAACCTGCCTGTGGCATACGTCAATGATATTGCGCGAGATATACGGAAGCAATTATCGGAATACTCGCCCGTCGCTACAACAGAGCTGCCTTTTGCCAAAAGTTCAGAGTCTGCAGACCGCACGGCGCCCGTCATTGTAGAGATTGAGGTTCATTTAAGTCGTCACCTCATTGCCGACAAGTTTGAGTGGGATTTGTGCAATACACAAGCGATCGAGGATTTTGTACGGATTACATGCGCGGATCTCGGCCTCTTTGGCGAGTTCAATGTAGCCATGTCGTGTGCAATCAGGGAGCAACTCATGCGACTGAAAAAGGAGGTGATTGAGAGTCCTCATGGTCTTGCGGGACTGGTGGAGATACAGAATGATTGTTCATTCGATGATCCAGCGGGCATCAGGGTCTGCCCAGACACGCTCGGTCTCGAATGGGTGCCGAGTATTGAGATTTTGACGCGTGAAGAGATTGAAAAACGAGATAATGAGCGCGACCGTGTGGTTCGTCGCCTGAGACGAGACACGAGTCGCTTCCAATCACTCTTGGGCGCAGCAAATAGTTCCGCCTCAATCCCCACACCATCTACTGCGACAAAACGGTCTCGGGCACGTCCGATTCGCGACGTGCGCGCCGAATCGCCCGAGCAGATTCCCGAGCATGAACGAGCGAAATGGAAGTGTCTCAATTGCCGCGTCCCCGGGGTAGACATGTGGGACATTAAAGGCACGTATTGCCGGCACTGCCATGCCTCCATGGAGATAATCACTTCCACCAATGCTGAATCGCAGGAAGTTTATCGCGAGGAAACAAAACTTCAATGGCGCAAGGGACTCTTTAGTACTCGCCATCTCATCAATAATCCTAATTACATAGGCAGGTAGAAACGATTCATGCTTGTCATGTAAAGGCACAAATGTCCTCTTCGTCATGTTTATTCCATGAGCACGGAATAATTCTAATTTTTTTATTCACGTCAATCAATTCTTCTGTAGAGGTCGATGGGTTTTCAATATTGAAGTCAATCAAGTCTTTTTATTAGCATCAATGACATAGGGTGAATTTTTGATCTGTTCTGCTACACATACCTCTCTTGGCTACATGTAACAGAACGTTAGGCATGAACTAGGAGGTCAGTGATCATGGAAGTTCTAAGGAAACATTGGCTTTTTGGCGATAGATTGTTCTTTTTGAATTCAAGGTAAATACGAGCGAAATTGACCATGTGTGCTAATTTGGCATGCCTGTTTTGTCCAGTTCAGGCATGACTGAACCGGAACAGGATAGATTCCCGTGAAATGAGATGTATTAATGTAACGTGGTCATCGGAATTTCCCAACACTCCCTCTCTAATCTGACTGAATCAAGCTGCAGTTCGTTCGGGTTTCGGCTCGAATTGGGTCTGGGCAGGGTTCGGACTCAAACGGAAAATGATTGAGAGAAATAAATAAATGAATTCATGGGAAAAACAGAGATTGACTGACATAAAGTTATAGATTGTAGATGAATTGATGCGAAACAAAATGGAAAATGAATGAAAAAGGATAATTTGACATGAACAAGTAAATGGATTGACGTTTAAAAAGATTTATTTGACAGTAATAAATAAATGGATTAATGTTGTCTTCACAGAGCGAGTGTTCTACCGCAGATTTCGCATGACTCGAGGAATTTCCGGGATGCTGTGGGACGATATATGGCTGTACCATTGACAGTATTGATGGGTATGTTTGTATGGTGGAACAGACTGCACTCGAATGTTTAGACAGATTTCCCATGCGGAAGTTGAGATGCAGCGGGCCGGCAGATCTTTGTTCCCACCAGCACACAAATGACATCAGACACCACACAAAACTCGAGATTGTGATTCGCGCGGACAGGAAGGATGCCGTTCCGCGGGTCTAATTTGACAGGTTGATGCTGTATAAGGACCATCTGAAGGCACCGCGCCTTGCTGATGCTCGCTCACAAGGAGCCAACGACATCATGCCTGGGGATAAACTAGCCAACACGACAACGAAATGGCTTCGACCAGCCTATACCCTGCCTGAACCGAAATTTGAGTTTCTCTTCCACCTGGAATGCGACATGGAGGACTTCAAACCGGTAATGACTCTTCTCACCCATGTCTCCTTTTTCCCACTGCTGACTTGTGTGGGTATAGATTGGTCAAGGTCCACACGGGAACCGTGCCACCGTGATTTTCAAAGGCGGCCGTTTCGAGGGTCCGAAACTCAAGGGCACAATCTTACCTGGCGGAGGCGACTGGGAAATCATTGGACCTGATTCGACGGCCTACTTGGACACGCGGTATAATTTCCAAACAGACGACGGTGCCGTGATTTACTGCTCCACCACGGGCGTACGGAAAGGGTCGAAAGAAATACTCGACAAGTTGGGGTCAGATACAAGTATCACGAGTGATCAATTCTCCATGCGCCTTCACGTCAACCTCGAAACTGGCGACGAACGGTACAACTGGCTCAATAAAGCAGTTTGTTTCGCCATGGTAAGAAATCTTCGCCGAGCTCCGAGCTGCATCGGGGTCCCACCAAGGGGTATACCTGCTGACAAGTGATAGTCTGGCCGTAATGGCACCATGGTCATTTACGATGCCTATATTCTTTTGTAGAATCTGACCCGTACAATTGAGCAAGTAGAGTTATGATACTTCTTTTCAGCTAGCTGACACGTTGTTTCTCGCATCAAAAGTTGTCATGACTTATATCATTTGTGACAGTATTTCTATAGTGGCACAATGCTTACCAATGATGGCCTGTGGAAGATACATGATCCCACTTTGCTTGGCACAAAACCATGTCAGCTGCCCACAAACTCCACCTCAATTTCCCCCACGCACCCACCCCAATGCTGCACGGCTTTAACGGGTACATTCTGTGGCTTTGCAAGAGACAGCTGACCTCGCTAGCCTCTGTGAGTGCAGTCACAATGCGTCGTAAAGAGTCGCACGGAACCCTCCATGAGCCGGCAAGTGACGAGCCATGGACGCGGTTGTCTTTATGCATGGACTCGATCTCGACGTCCACAAGAGACGGACCAAGTTGCCCCCGCACTTTTGCCCTTTGCGCAGCCCTGAAGCCACTTGCGCGAATCCCCGCTTACGTGTTTTTCTGTACGGGTGCGTGGATGAGTCCATATAAAAGCTCTCCTCGAGGTAATTATCTCCATATCCCTCAGTTTCCTTGCACATCATGACGACGGAAACGGCACAGATGAATGCAGTCGTATGGAAGGGTCCATTCAAAGTGGCAGTCGAATCGGTTCCTCTGCCTAAATTGCAAGACCCAAACGACATCATTGTTAAAGTCACTACAACTGCTATTTGCGGATCAGACTTGCACATGTATGAAGGCAGAACATCAGCAAGTCCAGGCATCGTCTTTGGCCACGAAAAGTAATACCACACACTCTCTCCACTGCTATGAAATACTTGGCTAACCGTCTTGCCAGCATGGGCATCATCACTGAGATCGGATCTGGCGTACAGAAGCTTAAAGTCGGTGATAGGGTCGTAATGCCCTTCAATGTGGCTTGTAAGAAAATCTCCAAAAGACGGGAAAAAAAAAAAAAAGACGTGCTCTGACAGATGTTCAGGCGGACATTGTCAGAACTGTGAGGAAGGACTCACTGCATTCTGCACAGAGGCCAACAAGGCAAATGGATTCGCTGGAGGTGCATACGGCTACGTATCCATGGGACCGTATCAAGGTACAATGACAGCAAGGAAATCCCGTGTCGCTTGTGCTGACAAACTTGCTTAGGAGGTCAGGCTGATTATGTTCGTGTCCCATGGGCAGACTTCAATGCTTTGTTACTCCCACCAGGCAAGGACAACGAGGCAGACTTCATCTTGCTTGCAGAGTGAGTGCATCTGTGTCTTTACCGATGCTCGTGCAGCAAGCTGATGTGGACCAGTATTTTCCCGACCGGCTGGCACGGTGTAACACTATCTGGCTTTAAGAGCGGCGAGTCTATCGCTGTATTTGGAGGCGGTCCAGTTGGTATGGATGCAATCCTAGCTTGATACCTTGTCAAGTCTAACAGCTCAGGTATCATGGCAGCATACAGTGCTGTGTTGAGAGGTGCGAGTGATGTTTACCTTGTTGACAGAATTCCCGAAAGACTTGCTAAAGCAAAGGAGATTGGTTGTGTTCCAATCAATTTTGATGAGGGTGACGCAGTCGAACAGATCTTGGCTCACCATGGAGGCAATTTCGTTGATCGGGCTGTTGACGCCGTTGGTTATCAAGCCGTCAATAAAGGTGGAAAGACTGAGGCGGCGTCAGCCGTGCTGAATTCTATCATTCAGGTAAGAGAATTCAGTATGTCCATTCTCGCAAGCGCTAAGCATAGGACATAGGTTGTCAGACCAACAGGAGGATTGGGCATTCCCGGTCTCTATGTTCCTTCCGACCCGGGTGCAGCAACTGATGCAGAGATGCAGGGTAATCTTCTGATTCCATTTGGCAAGGTAACTTTGAACCCTCGACCCGCGCGTCGCCAACTATTTGCTGACATGCATAGCTGTTTGAAAAAGGATTACAGCTCGGCACGGGACAGTGTAATGTCAAAGCTTACAACAGATATCTAAGAGATATGATTATCTCTGGTCGAGCCAAACCGAGCTTCGTCGTCAGCCACGAGATTAGTCTCGATGGGGCCACAGAGGCATACGAAAAGTTCGACAAGAGGATCGAGGGCTATACAAAAGTCCTTATGCATCCGCACGGCCACTAGTCAAATGCAAGCAGTCGAGTAGATCTTGTAATGAGTAAAATGGACAAACTTATGCGTGTAGCCTAAATATCCACTAAGCTGAATTTCTTTGTCCTTGCCGGGTCGGCATTTGCCTCCTTTGCACTTCTCACCGGCTATTTTACGTATCCGAAAAAGCGGAGAAGTTGTTTTGCCAAGTAGAATCTGGCTGCTTCCCCATCCCCACTCGCACTATACTACGCTCTACGAAATACTCAAAGAGGATTGACATCTTCTGAGCGTAAGAGAATCCAACATCATGACTAAGGACACTATCCCTTCAAATCCACCAAATGGCTCAGGAGTTCAAATTCCTAGTGCCATGGTTCCCCTTGTGAGACCACACGCTAAAAAGATTCTTGATACCCTGTACAAATTCGTCCACGAAGAATGTATACCCGCGCAAGCAGTTTACCATGCGCAGATGGGCAAAGGTGAGCTTGTATTCTACCCGACTTAGAGGGCAATTGGCTAACATAATACTCAAGGGGACGCACGATGGACCACAATCCCAGCTGTGATTGAACCACTAAAGAGCAGAGCCAAGGAACTTGGTCTCTGGAACCTGTTTCTTCATTCCCACTACAAGGAAGGAGCTGGTCTCACGAATGTGGAATATGGCCTGATGGCAGAGATCATGGGACATTGCCACATTTCTTCAGAAGCCACAAACTGTGCTGCTCCAGACACGGGTAACATGGAAGTCTTTGCCAAGTACGGAAACGAGGAGCAGAAGAAAGAATGGTTGCAGCCTCTACTTGATGGCAAAATCAGATCCGCTTTCGCCATGACGGAGCCCGGTATCGCTTCTTCAGATGCCACGAACATTGGTTTGCAAATGAAGAGGGACGGCGATGAGTGGGTCTTGAATGGACGAAAGTGGTGGATTTCTGGTGCTGGAGACATACGGTGCAAAATATACATCGTCATGGGAAAGAGTGATGAAAATGCTTCTTCAGAATATAAGAAGCAATCCATCATCCTGGTTCCAAGTGATACCAAGGGTGTTACTGTCATTCGTCCTCTAGGCGTCATGGGTTTCGACGACGCCCCTCATGGACACTGCGAGATTGAGTTCAAGGACTGCCGCGTGCCATACAAGAATTTGGTTTTGGGCGAGGGACGAGGCTTTGAAATTATCCAGGGACGACTTGGACCAGGACGAATTCACCACTGTATGAGGAGTATCGGTACGGCAGAACGTGCTCTACAGCTTATGGTCAAGCGAGTGGTAGATCCATCAAAGAAGCAAAAGGGCAAATATCTCAAGGATGAGGGTGTGATTATTGCTCGCATCGCAGACAGCAGAATTCGTATTGATGCCGCACGACTCATGGTCTTGAACGCTGCCGCACAGATTGATCTCAAGGATGCCAAGTCTGCTCTCAACCAGATTGCGGAAGCCAAGGTTTTGGTGCCGTCCATGGCACTCCAAGTCATTGATCATGCTATGCAGGCCTATGGTGCCGAGGGACTTTGTCAGGACCAGGAATTAGCTCAAATGTGGTCGCATCAGCGAACACTGCGATATGCAGATGGGCCAGATGAGTCTCACCAGAACCAATTGGGCCGAATTGAGATCAAGAAGGCACAATGGATCGTACCTCAGTTCGAGGCAGAGAGACACAGGTCTGAGGCGGCATTGAAAAAATCTGGTCTTGCAGACCATGTTGGTGTCAAGGCTAAAATCTAAAACTTGCGCATTTTCATCTATAGCTAGCGAATTCGAAGCACATACCTCTTATTTACGTTTACAAGTGTTTTGCTCTATGATTGTCGATCTGTGCACAGAGCTTGACGGTTGAGTGCTGCATGGATGGGTCTGGCTGAGGACACGTTCTGTCAATCTTTGACCACAACGACTTTAAAGGGGACACCGAGCACCCGAGGCTCTCTAGGCCAGTTTCTCCACTTTATTTTTTTGTCTGCGCAAGTTGCAAGCGGATCTGAAGCCCAGAACTTCCCGCGCTTTTGTTTCACACTTTGGTGGCTGCGACCTTGTGCGCGCATGCGCAGACACTTGGTACCAGCATACAGTATATAATGCCATTGCCCCCGCTTCTCCCCTCTTAGCTCTACCTCAAGAACAACACAACATGGCCGCTCCAGCTTCAATCGTGGGATACGCCAACGAAGGCAAATGGATCATGAATCAAAAGCTTTCAGACGACTCTGACGCAATTCTCGCTGCTCAGGGGGTTGGCTACCTTAAGCGCAAGGCTATCAGTATGACTACCGTCACTGTTGTCAACAGAGTCAAAGTGGAGAATGGTGTCACCATCATCAAGTCATCCTCTTCTGCTAGTGGTATCCCTGGTGCTGAAGAAGAACTCGTCTTGAACGGGTCAGAAGTGAAGAGCAACCATTCAGTCTATGGCAAGATTGTAACAAACTCCAACTTGAGAAAGCCAGAAGAAATTGATGAGCCATACTTGACTCAAGGACTCTTGCCAGACTCTCAGGACCCAGAGGGACGAATCATCTACATTCATTCCGTCTCTGACAAAGCTGCTGGCAACAAGTACGAATGGACTGGCAACCTTACCAGTGGTTTCATGAACGTTGATGTTGGTGGCAAGGTTGAGCGACGTTGGTGCCGATGTGAGTCACATGCAATCTGCTTTATGGTCTCGTGCTAACGTGACAGTGAACCACTTCAAGGACAGCAAGGGACTTGAAAAGCGAATCCGATTGGTCTATGACTATGCTGGGCCAGTATAGAGAAGCTCGCTCCTTCCAGTGAATAATGATGTCAACCGTATGAGATTTATAAGGACACTTTTTATGATAAGATTCGAGAAGAAATTTAATATTTTATAACTCTGGCCGTTCCTTTTGCCTAAACCTTGTATCTGTGTAGTGATTTTGCTAGTGGAGATTATCAGTCGCGGAGCCGAATTTCTGCGGTCGACAGAACCATAGTTTTTTGCAGGATACAGCTTCGTAATTTCATAATAGCGACGAGAGACTGGCAGAGAACATTATCGGAAACGATTGAGGTCTTTGATCGTCTCTATGCTCGATGCGTTTACTTGCGAAACGGTATTCGAGTCCGGGAAACAGACTGTAGCTTGCTTGCACGCCTACTCCAATCGACTTCTCATTGTAGATCTTTCACATACACTTTCCCACTATCATGTCACTGAGCACAAACTCGATGGACATGAGGATCAGGACATTCTCAAGAGTGTGCAGATAATCAAAGGATTTTGTCGCAGCAAACCAGTCAAAATGCATGCAATCAAGGAAACTGGCATGTTATTGGTACTCGCCGATTCTTATCTGAGCATATACTCTCTTTCAGACCTTTCACTGCTACAAAAGCTCAATACGACCAAAGGTGCAATCACTTTCAGTGTTTGGTCTGGAGTGGATCATTCTTCAGGAATCCCAATTTTGAGCACACAAGTTGCAGTGTGCGTTAAACGGCAGGTCCTTCTCTTTACATGGCTCGACTCGGAATTCGAGGGTGAGCGACACTTTGAGTGCCCGGATCGCGGCAAGGCCATCGAGTTTCTCACAAATGAGACGATGGTGGTTGCGATGACAAACGACTTTGTTACTATTGACATAAAGCACGAACGACTTGAGGCTTTGCAAGTTCCGCTTGGGGGTTCTCTCGGCACAGTCTCTACTACAATGGGCTATCTTGGGACTAGGGTGCCGAAGCCGATTCTGACACGAACAAGCAATCAAATGCTCCTTGTCAAAGACGTTCAAAGCGCCTTCATAGACACCAATGCAGAACTTCTCAAGGTACGAAGTATTGGATGGGGCTCAGCGCCCGAGTTTGTGGGTTATACATATCCCTATCTCATTGTTGTGTTAAAAAATCGCATCGAAGTCCGCAATGCTAAAAGCGGCACAGTTTTACAGGTCTTGGATACCAGTGGTGTCCTGTTCCTCAACGATGGTAAAAGCTTGTTTGCTGCGACGGCATGCAAAATATGGCGGCTATGCAGTACGCCATATGCGCATCAAGTCGAGCAACTTATTGAGAACGGTCAATTGGACGAGGCGCTTTCGTTGCTAGAAGCTCTCGATTCTGTCCTCTTACAAGACAAGGCCGGTCTCATGCGGCGTACGAGAGAGTTGATGGCTCGAGAATTATTTGTCAAGAATAACTTTGATGCTAGTATGGATCTATTCGGAGAGAGCTGGACGAGACCTAGTTTGGTTGTGGGTCTGCTACCGCTGTCGGATGACACACGTCCCTTATCTGCAGATGAAGACCGTAGCAGTGAAATACACCACAAACAGAATCCTGCTTCCTTGAAAGGCAGCTCGCATGAATCTCGCCCGAGTTTCGAAGAGCCCACACAGAAGGCTAAAAAGGGTACGGAAAATGCTCTTGCAGTTGCTGACTCGCATTCTTCCACATCCAAGGCTGCTCTCAGATCGCTCTCTACTTATCTTGCACGAAGTCGGAGACTGCTTTCCAGATTTATATCGAACCCGCCTGAAGCGGACTCTCTCGAACAATATTTTACCACGTGGCCAGATAGCCGTCCATTATCTGTGGAGGAGATGGAAGTCGAGCTCGGCATAGCTGACACATCACTGCTGAGAATATACATAATAAGTTCTCCGGGATTGGTAGGTAGTTTGGTTCGACTGGCAAATCGCTGCTCTCCAGAAGTGGTAAAAGACTATCTTGTTAAGGAGAATCGTTGGAAGGAACTCGTTGACTTTTACTATGGCAAAGGCTTGCACAGTCAAGCACTGGCTCTCCTACAAGAGAAGAATGCTGTCGACATGAGCATTCAATATTTACAGCGACTCGATGTCAAGGAATGGGAAGTTATCAAGCAATACTCTCCATGGGTTTTAAACGCTTCGTTTGAGGGAACATTGGAGGAGAAGTCGCAGTCGGAAGAAAGACCTGAGTCGTCTCTGAGTGACCCTGTGCTTACACAGAGTAGCTCTGCCATGGATATTTTCACAGACTCTTCGCGCGAGAGCAACTCTTTCGATCGCAGCGCAGTCGCTACCTTTTTGAGCTCGGTAGATGCTCAATTCGCCATTGAGTACCTCGAGTTCATCATAATCACATGCGGCGACACGACACCGCATTTCAGTGAAGATCTTATTTATCTATACATCAAAATCTCGAAAGTCAGCAATTTGACCAATTTTATTGAAAGCCATCACAACACAGCAAGTGCGTCTCGAATCTATGCTCATTTACCACAAGATCCAAAGTTCGATGAAGTCAGGGCACTCACGCTGGCTGCGATGGGCAATTTAGTGCAAGCGCTCAAAATTATGGTGACCAAAGTACAGGACCCGGACAAGACTGAGAGTTTTGCCGCCAAGCAATTCAAGAACAATGCAAGGTCATTTGAAATGTTGCTGGAATTGTACCTGACTACGCCAATCGGGACAGATGCTTCCACTGTTCACGTGGATGAGGCCTTAGATTTGCTAAAACGTCATGGCCCGAGATTGGATGCTGATCAAGTTCTTGCGTCGATCCCGGCAAGTACCTCTTTGTCTGCCATATCAGACTACTTGGTGGCTCGACTTCGATCAAATCAGTTTGCGCATAATTCATCTCTGATTGAGAGCAAGCTACGCGAGATGTACCTTTTACGACTACAGACGCAAGTGGTTGATTTGCGCAAACGGCATTGGGAAATTGGAGTAGACAGGGTCTGTGCAGTTTGTCACAAAAGACTCGGCGACAGTGTGTTGGCGGTATTTCCCGATGGTGCTTGTGTGCATTATGGTTGTCAAAAGCGGTATCACACTATTGAAGTCTAATGATAGTACTTGGTGAAAGGAGTAGTTTTTGTCTAGCAGTAGCGCATTGATAGCAGGCATTCATCTTATATGTTTGTACACTACGAAAAGAACAAGAACTGATTCACAGCATTGCAGTGTTTATTAAATAGACAAAGAACAAACGCAATGTTTCTTTTGTTACTAGGTTGACATTTATATACAAATCCAAATATAGATGAATACAAAGAAAAAGCATCACTCAATTTTTGTTTTAGGACTATTTTATCAACCATTGCGATCCCTCAATTTCTTAGTGAGGCAGTGTCAATAAGGTCGACTGGTTCATTGACTTTAGGCTTCCAAACATCCTTCTGCAGGTCAGTAAGTCATCCTCTCTTGTTCCACTTTTCAGGCAAAGTAGCAAGGAGACTATCGTTTTGGCGACATGAGAGCAGGAGGAGCATACATCATCCTCAATATCGTTCGAGGACTGACTGTGGCATCACTGATTCTCGCCGCCGTGGTTTCCGTGCTTCTCATGGTGTTGCGCATGAAAAAAGACTTTAAATACTACTTTTTCGACATTCTCACAGACATCACGCGAGTCGCGACGATCGTGATCTTGCTTGTCACGGAAGTACCCATTGCTGCCACAAGAACGTTCGTGGAAAAACGAATGCCTGTTTTCACGGCGAAACATTCTCTTGCTTGGACAGGAGTTCCAATGGTATCCCTCGCAGCATCAATATTGAGTCATTTGCACAGCGTGGTAGTAAGAACGTCCGGTACCACGCATGCGGTGCTTGAGGGAGCAGGAATAAGTGTCGGTCTTTTCGGCATCATCTACTGTACTTTGCCATTAGTGTTTTGGCATATTGGCGACTGTCGCACAATTCGGAGGTATGGTGCATCAAGACCGGACGAGGGTGAGAAAGAGGAGACATGGAGGAGTCCCATGAGTATCAGTCGACCCATCATGACTACGCAAGTAGGCGGTGTAAGCAAGTTTGTGGTGTAGCGAAAGGGTAGTGGAGCCGCCATTCCCATTGTGCTGCTGGAGCTCATTGTGGGCGAGTGAAACTTTGTCTGTAGCATAATGCATGGTCAGATGAGCAGGGCTGCCTAGAGATCATGTCGCATGTCACACTAAATACTTCCATGGGAGGAGTGACATTTGAGCTATATACAAATCACGCGCCAAAGACGTGCAAGAATTTCCAAACATTAGCGTCGCGAGGATACTACGACAATGTCATTTTCCACAGAGTCATCCCTGACTTTATGATACAAGGCGGTGATCCAAGTGGAACTGGCCGATCAGGTTCGTCCATCTACGGCGATAAATTCGAGGACGAGATTCATCCTGAACTCAAACACACGGGCGCCGGGATCCTGAGTATGGCCAACTCGGGGCCAAACACCAACGGGAGTCAATTCTTCATCACACTCGCGCCGACCCCGTGGCTGGACGGAAAGCACACCATCTTTGGACGAGTGAGTACGGGCATGCGGATCGTTGAACGTATGGGCCTGGTAGCGAGAGACGGAGAGGACAGGCCGTTGCAGGAGATTGTGATTCGTAGCGCAACTGTAGAGTGATCGTATTGTGTATACGAAAGTGCACGTGAATCTTGTCGTCGCGGAGTAGAAGCTCATCAACAGACCGCATCTCATAGAAATACACGCAATATTCTGAACGACACAAGACGCTAATCTGGATCTGGAATGATACAGTCTGGGCCGTTCGCCAACCAGGCACAATCTTATACGCATCAGACGCATCTGCAGCCGACTGAGTATCCGGCTCCGTCAACCCAAGGCCATCCGCCTTCGAGCACTTCTCCGGCCCTATCCACGACTCAGGGTCAGGCTACCAATGTAGACTACACCAGGGTGTACGCTTGGGTGCAGGATCTCCTATCCACGCATCCTTCCAATGCCGCACGACGAGAAGCTGCTTTATTGGAATTGTCCAAGAAAAGAGAGAACTTTGAGGATTTAGCGCTGATTCTATGGAACAGCTTTGGCGTCATGACCAGTCTGCTCATTGAAATCACGAGCGTCTATCCGCTTCTCAATCCACCCGTCTTGACTGTTGCTGCGAGTAATCGAGTGTGCAATGCTTTGGCGCTCCTGCAATGCGTCGCATCACACCCACAAACACGAAGCCACTTTTTGAATGCACATATACCGCTTTTTCTGTATCCCTTTCTCAATACCACGAGCAAAGCACGGCCTTTCGAGTACTTGCGGCTCACTTCTCTCGGAGTCATTGGTGCACTCGTTAAGAATGACTCGAGCGAAGTGATTTCTTTTCTGCTATCGACAGAAATCATCCCTCTGTGTCTTCGCATTATGGAGACGGGCTCAGAGTTATCAAAGACGGTAGCCATCTTTGTGACTCAAAAGATTCTCAGTGATGACGGAGGTCTCTCTTACATCTGTCAGACCTACGAGCGGTTCTACGCCATTGGCACTGTCCTTTCCAACATGGTGGTTCAATTGACTCAAACACAGACGGTGAGATTACTAAAGCATGTCGTGCGTTGTTATCTGCGATTGAGCGACAACCCGCGAGCCAGGGAAGCATTAAGGCAGTGCTTGCCGGAACCATTGCGAGACGCTACATTCAGCAACATGCTCAAGGATGACGTAGCCACGAAAAGATCATTGGCACAATTGCTCATGAACTTGAGCGATTGACGTGGGTTCAGTGAGTCTCACGCAAAGTAGGAAAATGACGCAACGATACAGCATTTTTTATTATTGGTCTTGAGCGATGAAGATCAAAAGTTGGAAGGAGTTGGGCATGCAGAAGAAGAAGAAGAAGAAAAGATTGTTTATATGGAACGATCTGTACACAAGGCTGCAATCTGTCTGTATATTTGTATGTGCATAGTTTGCTATGACCACGGGGCGGAGAAGAGCATTAAAATAGAATATTAACTGTATGGCTTAGAAAACATTTTTCTTTTTTCTGTTCTCCTTGCACTGCACTGCACTCGCCACAATGATGCAAAACCCGGGTTCCAGCCCGCTTTCCCCGCCAAGTCCGCCGCTGCGCTCCATCAAAACAAATTGGGAACCCACATGCCTGCCACCTCACACACACACACACAGACAGACTCGATCTAAACAAGGCAAATTTGAATCTGCAAACCAAAAGCTTTTCAGCAGTCCCTTGCCCCCTCCTATTCATAAAGACGGCAATTAGCTTAGCGCACAAGACATAGTTGTAGGACCAGATTAGTAGCAGATGCTCAATTTGAATTGGTGCTGACGCCTAATGCGCCAGGCTCGTTTTCGAAGCTTCAGAGCTCGGGCGCTGGCCATGGTCATGGGCATCTTCTTCCTCGTGGCACTCTCTTTTGCGCAACAGGCTCAGAGTATCTCACAGCCCAATGCGCCTACTCCGGCTCCTACACGCCCATCGAGGGCTCAACCCACTGTACCTACGTTTCTCACAATAGGCGTGCCACAAGATCCTGCGTGGAAGCAAGATCACCTTGCTACGTCGTGTCCGGGGTATACGGCATCTGATATCAAGCACAGTGAGCATGGTTTGACCGCCCTGCTCTCACTTGCTGGCCGAGCATGCAATGCATATGGCACAGATAAAACTGTCTTGGTCTTGACTGTTACATTTCAATCGCCCGAACAGATCCGTGTCAAGATTACCGATTACAAGAAGCAAAACTTTGATTTGTCAGAGAGACCTGATATCTATGATGGAGAAATCTACAGACAGAAACCTACTCGTAGTTTCAAAGAGCTCTATGACTTTAGTTTCCACCATGCTCCTTTCGAGTTTTGGATCACTAGAAAGTCCGACAGGGAAGTCTTGTTTGACACTAGGGGTCACAAAATAGTCTTTGAAGATCAATATCTGGAATTGACCACAAACAAGCTGCCTGATGCCAATATCTATGGCCTAGGTGAAACGATTCACAGCTTTCGTCTTGGTGACAATTACACGCGAACTCTGTTTGCAGCGGACATTGGTGACACTGTGGACGCTAATCTCTATGGCTCTCATCCGTTCTATATGGAGCACAGGTATAAAAACGGCGAGAGCTCATCCGGCCACTCGACTCATGGTGTTTTGCTCATGACTCCCAACAACATGGACGTCCTCATTCGTCCCAAGTTTCTTCAGTTTCGGGTCGTAGGAGGAATCATCGACCTCTATGTCTATACTGGCCCATCTCCACTCGCGGTAACACAACAATATGTCACGAGTATAGGCCTGCCTGCCATGCAATCATACTGGACCCTAGGATTCCACCAATGTAGGTGGGGATATACCTCCACGGCGGAGACGAAAGAAGTCGTGGACAAGTACAGAGAAGCTGATATTCCGCTGGAGACCATCTGGAACGATATAGATTACATGCAGCAATATCGTGATTGGACGCTCGACCCAAACTATGTTGACCAAGCAGCCTTTGTGGAATCTCTACACAAAAATGGACAACACTATGTACCCATTGTGGATGCCGCCATCTACGCTTCTAATCCCACGAATCGAAGCGAGGACTCTTACCATCCTTATTACAAAGGACTAGAACAAGACGTCTTCCTTCGGAACCCGGACGGGTCGATTTATTATGGCACTGTATGGCCTGGCTACACGGCATTTCCGGACTGGCTTGCTGAGAACACGACCGAATGGTGGTTGCAGTCTATGCAAAACTTTTCTTCAGCGTCTACCACGTTTGATGGTATTTGGCTAGATATGAATGAAGTCAGTTCCTTTTGTGTAGGCAGCTGTGGAAGCGGAAGGCTCCAGGACAACCAAGTTCACCCACCATTTTCCATGCCGGGCGAGTCGAGAATCGCATCTCGTGAACAAGACATCAACGACTCTCAAGTCGATCCTCCAGTAGCGGCAAGCAATCTTCGCGAGTCCACCAAGCAGCACATCATGGCACGTGCTGTCGACCTGGAAGCGCCGATAGACATCAATTATCCGCCGTATGCTATAGACAATCACCAGATGAATGGTGATCTAGCAAACCATGCAGTATCACCAAATGCCACGCACCAGGATGGTACCCTAGAATACAACATTCACAACCTCTTTGGCTGGGGTGAGACCGTAGCTACTTACAGCGCATTGCAGCAAATCAGATCTGGCGAAAGACCGTTCATCATCTCAAGAAGTACTTTTCCGGGAGCGGGCAGTATGGCTGGTCACTGGGGAGGTGATAATTACTCGAAATGGTCATATCTCTACTACTCTATCCCGCACGCATTGATATTCCAAATCTTTGGCATACCGATGGTAGGACCAGATACGTGTGGATTCTCAGGCAACACAGATGAGGAGTTATGTTCGCGATGGATGCAGTTGTCTGCTTTTCTACCTTTTTACAGAAACCACAACACTTTGAACGCCGATCCGCAGGAAGCGTACGTTTGGCCGTCTGTGGCGGATGCCACAAAGACAGCAATGAACATCAGATATTCACTCTTGCCGTATTGGTACACCTTGTTCAAAGCCGCTCACGACCACGGGACACCAACGATTAGATCTCTCATGATGGAGTTCCCCGATGACGCTACATTTGCTGAAGCCGACCGCCAATTTCTCGTCGGTTCTGCAATCATGGTGGTTCCGGTCCTAGAGCCAGAAGTCGATTATACCCATGGAGTTTTCCCTGGCACCGCTGAAGGAGAGACTTGGTTCGATTGGTATGCTCAGACGCAAGTGGTTGTAGCACCGGGAGAAAACATGACTATATCTGCTCCTCTGGGTCACATACCTGTTTACAGTCGTGGTGGGTCTATCATCCCAATGCAAGAACCGGGGTATACCACCAATGAATCGCGCAACAATCCTTGGAAACTTCTAGTGGCTCTTGGTCAGAATGGGACTGCTTCAGGGTCCTTGTATCAGGACGATGGTATCTCCGAACACCCTTCTGAAACGACCGTCGTCTCGTTCTCAGTCCAGGGTGGCGTTCTGAGCGTGTCTCAGTCCGGCACTTATGCCATAACTCAACCGCTTGCGCAAGTGACCGTCTTAGGGGTCTTAAATGCACCAAAGACCGTCTCATTTAGAGGCAAAGTCCTTTCTTCGGCACAATGGGCGTATGACGCAGGTAGACGGGTGCTGCAAGTCGACGAGCTAGCAATTCTTACGGAACAAGGAGCTTTTGATGGTAAGCCTATAATGGCTACGTCCAAGAGCGGGGACAGGCACGATCAGGTAGCATTCAATACGATTGCCAGTGGCTGGACAATGGTATGGGAATAGTGGCATCTTTTACATAGATGATTTGTGTATAGCATTATGGGTAAGGGGCGTTTGTAGAAAAGCTGGTGTTCAGGGTAGGTAGAGTTTTAACAGATTGTGTAAGGTTCGCTATACGAGGTTTCGATGGGCGTGAGTGGTGCTGGAACGTGTCTCATCATGGTTCGAGAATCTAGCTTCGCCCCCCGCATTTCCTCACGCGAATGAATCTCGGCAATTTAGCGAGTTTCTTAAAGTCTGGCCAGTTTCCACCAAAATCACATGAGCGATCGTCCAAGTGTCTCATTCAGTAGTAGCGACAATAGTACAGCATGGCACTCTACGAATACGTGCTTGAACCGTTCATGTTCATGTATGCCTTGGTAGACAGTATTTTGGATCCGTCCCTGGGCTACACCATTGCGGTCTTTCAAAACTGCGTCGATCCAGTGGAAGCGAGACAATGGTCTCGCTTCAAGGATGTCGATACTCAGGGATGCTTGGCATAGCGGGGCTATCCCTTGTGCGCTACAATATGACTACCACTCTCAGTATCTATCAAACACCAATCGGCGCTGAAAAGGTGTGGTGAGGGAAAATGATGGATGAGTATCACAAAAGCTTATGAGACTCAAGGTCGCCAAATATTTCATCTATCATGCATGATGCTGCTTCACTGCTCTCTACCCGTTAAACCTTTACTCGAGCATGTAAAGAGTCCTTTCGCAGCATTGCGCGACTATAACTAATCTACTGGAAATGACGGAGTCAGTCGAAAGAAAGCCAGTATCCTCTGAATGCTTGCCGATATGCCTGCAGCGGGCACTTCTAAATGACAAGCACGAGTATAGTATAGCACAGTATAATGATGACCGTTGACTGATTTGCCCGTTGTGGGCTGCAACTTTACCGTGGAGCCGTTACCAGAACGCATTTGCCGTCCTTCTGATGCAACAACAACAAAGGAGTCCACCATCACTTCCCTTCCCAACCGCACCTCTCTTTTCCTTCTTCTCCTTCTTCTTTCTTCTTCTAGTATCATTCTTGTCAAATTGCATTCATGAGTTTCGGTAGTCACGTCAACAGGTCAGACTCCGCATCTCCCACCAAACAAGGTCCCGAGTTGGCGCCAAAGATCGTCTCGAGTGCCTTGGATTCCGTCTCCAAGGGTCTCGCCAACATCAAACTGTCTCCCCGAAAGGAGGATCGTCCTTCACGAAGTACTTTACCAAGTCCCACTCGTGGGTTGGCTGCTGATAGAAGTCCGACGCGAGCTGCTATCAGTGGATTGCCTGTTCGATCTCACAATGACGGCAGAGTACAGCAAAAGAGGCACGAAATTGAAGTGCTGCGAGAGCTGACGCCTGATGAAATGGCCATTATTCGATCACGCGAATCGCGAAGACTCGCAACCATGTCTCAGTTATGTATGTTTGGCTGACCATTAGAGACACGGCACAAATACTGACCCGTATTAGATTTCTTAGACCACTATTTCGATCTGTTAAAGTACTTGAACAATCGTCAGGTGCGCACGCAGACATGGAAGGATAATCACAAGAATTTGGATGCCACCACGTTCCAACGAGAATGGAAAAGTAATTGTGGTCGTGAAAGAGCTTATTTGCGTAAACGGCGTACGAAAGTCAAGCACGGCGACTTTCAGATTCTTGCTCAGGTTGGACAAGGCGGATACGGATCCGTGCATCTTGCCCAAAAACGCGATACGAAAGAGATTGTCGCTCTGAAAGTCATGTCGAAGGCTCTCTTACACAAGATGGATGAAATTCGTCATATTCTCACGGAACGCGACATTCTCACCAATGCCAAGTCTCAGTGGCTCGTCAATCTGCTATACTCCTTCCAAGACAGTCGGAACGTCTACCTTGCCATGGAATATGTTGCCGGCGGAGATTTCCGCACACTTTTAACAAATTCCGGTGTTTTGCATGACCAACACGCAAGATTTTACATTGCTGAAATGTTCTTATCGGTTGATGAGTTGCATAAGTTGGGCTACATTCATCGCGATCTCAAGCCGGAGAACTTTTTAATTAGCAATGAGGGACACATAAAATTGACTGACTTTGGTCTTGCCAGTGGTATGATCAATACGCAAAAGATTGAAAGTATGAAGGTCAAATTAGAGTCTGCAAGTGACTTGACCCATATGGGCAATTACTCTACTCTAGACCGACAAAAGATGTACCGCAGTTTACGTGCAATGGAACCGACACTCGCGTACTCTGTTGTCGGTTCACCGGATTACATGGCGCCAGAGGTCCTCAAGGGACTCGAGTACAATCATACTGTCGATTACTGGTCACTTGGCTGCATGTTGTTTGAATGCTTGGCAGGGTACCCACCATTCAGTGGCGAAACCGTTGCCGATACCTGGGCAAATTTGAAGAACTGGAGAACCGTGCTCAAGAGACCACACTATGATGCACCAGAACACGCAGAGTTCAATCTCACTGAGCCGGCATGGGACTTGATTACCGCCGTCATCTGTTCAGACAGAAGACGACTCAAGTCGCTCAAGGAAGTACAGAGGCAGCCGTACTTTGAAACGCTGCAGTGGTCGCACATCAGAGAACTCAAGGTGCCATTCAAGCCTAAATTGAGCAGTCCAACTGATCATGGATATTTCGATGACTTTGAATCGGCGGAAGACATGTCCAAGTATAAAGAAGTGCATGAAAAGCAAGCACAACTTGAAGCGCTAGCTGAGCGGTCTGGAGGCATGAAAAAGCAGGCGTTTGTCGGGTTCACGTTCAAACACGGCGCTGCAAACCAAGGCGTGGAGGGTGAGGCTTTCGGCACCATGTTTTGAGCAAGACAAGAAAGAAGGCAGGAATTGTATACTTGGGAGGGACGAAAGAAAGCGAGCGCTCATCTTCATAGTTTGTTTGAACATCAAATCTTATCTGTAGCTTTTTCGCTTTGTGCTATACAAGAAAATTCACTACGTTCATTCAAAGCCCGCAGGACTTAGTTTCGCTTTGTAAGAAGAACCAAAAGCAGCATAATTTTGCACCTGATGTCTGCAACACACAGACACACAAGTACTGTCAGACCTACCACAAATCCTTGACACATACGCAAGAGACGGGCACATTTTGTCTTTTATTGATCACGGTGTCATCCGCCTTAGAACGCTATCCACCAAGCAAATACTAATGCCCCAAGGCAGGCTACAATTGTCAGAATGGCTGCCCCAGCCTTGTCTGCTGTGGTTGCGGGTGTAATTACGACAGGTACTCCACTGCTCGAACTCGTTTCCGTGTTACCTGCTGTAACGTCTCCCTGCGAACTTCCACCTGTATTGTTTGTGTACGGTGCAGAAGCGTAGACAATCAGATTAGCCTGTATGGTCTCTAAAGCAGCCAAATTTTGACCAACGTAATAGCCTACTGCCGTGGATCCATCAAAGGTACCGTTGTCCCAGGTCCACTTGAAGCCGCATTGCGTATTCAAGCCACCGTAAGAGCCAGTACAAGCTAGACCGGCGGCTTTGGCCGAACTGGCTAGCAAGGGCAAAAGTGTGCCTCGAGAGTTGGGGTACATTTGTATCGTATAAGCCATGTTCCGCGCAAGATAGGCTTTGAATGAATGCTGATCCACGTTGCAAGTATCGTAGGGTTCGCAAGCGGGTTCGTATATGATGTTGTTGGCTTGGCCTCCAAAGAAATCCGTCTTTGATCTGACAATCAACTTTTCTACACGATCACCCCAGGTCGAGTTACCGTTGGTGTAGTTCCACATGTAGGCAGCACCACCCATGAATAGTCCATTATTGTACGTCCACTGCAAATCGTTAATGTCATTGCATGGTATAGTAGCCCCATCGTATATTGCATAAGTACTTGTGTTCGTGAAACCGCTAGAGAGCTGCCAATCAAAAATTCTCTCAGCCCAATCAGCATACGTTTGGTTACCAGTATACCTCGCCAAGCGAGCTGCGATATTGAAGAAACCGGCATTCGAAATGGAATTTTTGTAGTTATAACCCGTGTTGAACTGAAACACTTGCCAACGGAGTCCGCCACCACAGTTAGCATAATCCCATCTTGAAGCTTGCTGATTGAAGACGGCTTGTGCCAGAGCCAACCACTGGGGCTGGTTGGCAGCAGGATTAGTGAAATTATACTCGGCAGCAGACATGGCAGCCATAGCCCAGAAAGCCTGGTCGTCGTTACCTTCAGACGTAGAGAAATTCGCAGGCAGATAGTCCTTGCCGTCTCCGACTTGCCACAACAATGCACTCATTGCGGAATCATTGTAGGTTGAATTGCCCGTGTACCGCCAGAACCCGAGATATGCCTGAGATTGTATTAGTTACGCTTAGCAAGCAAAGAGTAAAAAGCCACAATAGACATACATCCCAACAAGCTCCTGCTTCCCACCAATATACAGGACTTTGAAACATGCCAATCGTACCTCCGATTCGATACCCATCGTAAAACTGAATTAAGTTTTTGGCGACGATCTGCGCTGCATTGATCAAAGAAGCTGTGATATTTCATCAGCATCGATCCACACTCATCCTCGCAAGTCACGCGAAAGTGTTTGCTTACATTGAGATGAAGGATCTATATCTATGGCCGACACAGTCGCTATGCATAAGCAAACTTGTGCAATGACTTGCTTGCAGAATGGCAATTGCATGTGTATTCGAGTATGCAGAGACTACACCGAGTGTGAACGAACAACCAAAAAGAGATGCTGGTTTTGCGCGCGTCTAGAATGATCGGCCAGTAATTTACAAGGGCGAGCAGGAGCAAGCAAGAGAAGCCGCCAGCAGTTGAGATGAACCGAGGCACTAAGCACAAAAGATTTATCAACGACAGTACGAGAGCTTGGTGTTGAAGGCGCGCAGGGATTGTGAGAAGTTGAAGCGCTTGGTGCGGACGGAGGGAAGGATGGAAAGATGCGCAAGCTGTGCCGCCCGAGTGGGAAACAAGGGAGGCGGCAATAGCGCCTTATCCCGCTCAGATCGTGTCTTCTGACCTATTAATAGATCGTGTGGATCGTATTTCTCTAAAAATCAACTTGTTCTTCCTTAGAATATCAACTCTCAGCTTCTAAGCCGGCTCGTCAATTCACATGAGCTCTCGGCTTCAAAGTTATCTCTACCCTACTGTTCTTATCGTGATTGTCTTTTCCGGCTCTATCTATGGAGCTAATATGAAGGGCCAGTCTGAGCTGGAGAAAGTCAGGGAAAGCATTAAAGTCCCGGAAGTCAAGATCAAAGAGCTGGAGAAATATCGACAGCAATTGATTGCTCAAAGAATGATGCAAGAGCGCAAGCTGACGAATTGGAGAGAAAAGCTTCGAGCAAGAGACGCTGCTGCCGAGGCAGGGCAAAAATCTTTGCCCCGACAGTCTTAATCGTACATCACATAGAACAATGGGAAATACGACCCATGAGCCTGCTTGATGAACGTTTTCAGCGAGCTCTATGTCACTTTGAAGAACAGGTTCCCAGAAGGTCTTCTACCACGAAATTCAGTGACGAGAGAAGTGGCTGCCGGCCCAAGGAATAAACTTGTCATTCGGATTACTCTTCTGATGTTACAGTGATCTAAAACGTGCGCTTGACAGCGGATAACAGTAGAGGCACAGAAGCTCGGTAAAGTATGAAGAAATTAGGAGAGCGCCATGTAAAACAGCAGACGAAACGTTAGTAGATATACACTGCAAGTTAGCAGATGCTGATATGCTTGTCGATGTGATTCGAAGAATCAATTTTGCAAGCTCAATGACATGGCATTCGGGGCACAAACCACGATACCTGCATCCCGCGCTCTTAACAACCATTTTTCTTGCATGGTCAACGTTGGCGAGATCGTCTTGCAGTCCTCTCGAGTCGCAGCTTGGACCGTGGTAAAGTTGCAGGCCGTTGTAGAGTTCAGTCTCTTCTGATTCGCCATATACTTACCACTACTGGTAGAGGCTGATTTTGGTGCTGTACGTCTGGTATCTTCCACGGATTTGCGTTCTGAAGCTGTACTGGCTTTTTCGTCCTTTGGTATCCCACCACTCTCTACGATGCATGGATTTTTCATTTTGCCAGCACGCTCGTGGCTCGTCGCAGACAAGTTGCTACTCTTTTGCTCAACCTTGGGTATTGTGGGAGACCTCTGACCGCATTCTTTCTGGTCCTGCTCGAGACATGGTTCCCATACTTCGAGCGCAGCACATGAGCTTGATGATGCATACATTCGAATCGATTCGTCCACGGGGTCCGCTCTTAAGAAAGATTCCGGAACAAGAATATCAGGATTAAAGCCAACAGCACAGCATATTATCCGCTTCTGTTCCTTGCTGAAGTTGGTCAAGTTAGTCCCTGCCTCAACAAGTCTGTACAACAGTGCAGTATCAAGTCCGTGAATTCTGCCTTTTCGTATGTGCCATTGCAAGATCGATGTCATGCTCGTGTATCCCATGAAAAGCAGTTCAATCTGGGTATGCGCGTATACAGCCTTGCTTGCCCACGGGAAAAGAGCCAAAATCGAAATAAAGTTTTCAAAAGGCCGCTGAGGACATTTGCGAGTATATGGAGATTTGAAAGTCTTGGCGTGTGTCAATATATTCTGTATCTCTTCTGGTGTAACCCATTGTCCATCTCTGAATCTGGGAAAAAAGGCTTCAAAGATCTCCTTGGACGAGGCGAGCTCAATTGTGACAGTCCGAGGACCTAAATTCCTACCAGACTTGCGTTGCACAAGACGTTCCGCATCACTGATTGTCATCAATTCAACGAATATATCAGACTGAGTCTTGCCAGATGTTCTATCAAGAACAAAATGGACTGGTGCACAAATACTTGTAAATGGAGCCAATCTGGTATTCTTGCCCAGGAATTCGAGCATTTGTTCTGTTGAAGTATCCCATGCTAGATCAGATCAATGACATCACCTTACAGACACCGAAATGCATCACTTACGGATGTTCGAGATCTTGACAGCAGGGTAAACTCTTTCAAAAGGTGGCATGCCACGGATTGAGAGACAAGCTGCGGCTGTTTCCTGTTCAACCAGGGGCGAAGTAGATCGCACATTCATAGATGATGTCTCGGGTGTTTCGCAATTGTCTTCAGTCTCTGAAGCTGGAATTGTTTTAGAGCTAGCAGATGTATTCAATCGAATATTTTGCGTGCTAGATAAGAGCATGCACAGGGAGTCTTTCATCCTGGGATGTCGAGAGAGCGGCACTTCCGTAGACATGAGCTTGCGCCTAAGGTGAAGTGCATCTGCTGCTATTTCAAAAGTCTGATTCGACTGTGAAGACATCTGAGGAGGAAGGAATCGTTGCTGGAGCATCCCTTTGATGCACTACAGAGTAAGCTGAGAACTGTGCCATGAGTTGTGCTCGTTTTACTTGAGGTAATCCTTTGAGAAGACCTCTTGGAATTACTGCGGACGCGCCTCTCGCTACAAATGTATATCGTGGCTCATCATCGTCTCGTCCAATTGAGAGCGCATTTTCTTGGTTTTGGGTCAGTGTAGTCTGCAAGTTCTTTCTGGCTGATCGTGTTCTGATACTTGGTGGTAAGCTGTTGCTGAGTTTTGCGAAAGCAACCTTATAGGTACGATGCTTGTCAACTGTATGTTCATCTCTGACATCTTGTTGAGATTGCGTCTCTGAATATTAGTCAGTTCTAGGAAGGGGTATCATCCTTTGACAGCGTTTCTTACTAGTTGTGTCTTGCCAGACGGTCAAGATTGTTGTTGTTGCTCGGGTTGAATCGTTCGGCTGACTGATGCTAGTGTTCATAACGGTGACAGAAGGTAGCACGAGAGACTTAGTAACGAGGAACAGGTTATCGTTGGGAAGCTGCTCTCTATAGCAGACTTTATAGTGTGAGAGGGGCGATGGTGTGGAATCTAGTGTCGTAGACGAAAGGGCAGATGCAGACCATGAAGCGGAACTCAATTCCCAACAAGGAACAGGTGATCAGTAGATGAGGAGCCTTGCTTGAAAACAATTCAAGTTATTGCATATTGGACCAGTATAACAAGTGCACAAATATGGCACGATCTTATGTTCGATGAACAATTTCAAACGAGATCGGAGAGCCAGGACTGCGACGTACAGTTACATGAACTTAAATAAGTAACAAACAGACTACGCAACTTTTCTGCTGTTTCCAGCTGCCTGGGTCAGGAAACGTCTTCAGTCAGCAAAAGTTGTTGTTGAAAAATCCCGTTTCTTAACAGACTCAAGGTCGTAAGCTTTTTTAACTGGTCATGTAGAGAGCTATTGATATTAGTACGATTGAGTCAAAGTGCAAAGGTAAATGACTCTTACAATGATCAATTTCATCTGGAAGCTCAGTAATGTCGACCTCGAATCGACCTTGAATTTTTGCAAGAACCTCCTCATCTTCGGGAGAAGAGACAAACGTGATACCAAGACCCTTGGTACCAAATCTACCAGCTCGACCTACACGATGCAAGTAGGTATCTGCCTCAGATGGCACGTCATAATTGATGGCAATATTGATACGCTCAATGTCAATACCACGCCCAAAGACGTCTGTACAGACGGCGATTCGCTTCTCAAACGCTTTGAACTGCTTGTACCTTGCAATTCTGCAGAAATTAGCTATGATAATACGTCGTTTGGATGTCTGACCGATCGTCTTGTTGTAGCCCACCGTGAATAGCTATAGAAGGGAAGTTGCATTCGACTAATAACTTGTTAAGTTCGTCTGCACGTCTGACACTCTTGACAAAGATGACGACCTGGTTGAACTCAAGTGAATCTAGAAGATCATTCAATTTTCGGTTTTTCTGGTTCTCCTCGAGCTTGACGTAATGTTGTTGCAGACCGTGCAGCGTCAGCTTGGTTTCATCGTCAACATAAATTTCCAGTGGATTCTGCATAAATTTTTTGCAAACTGGTCTTATTTCCTGAGAAAGGGTAGCACTGAACATCATGACCTGCTTTGTGTGAGGGGTGGCTCGGAAGATGTCTTGAATGTCGCGTCGCATATCCATAGTTTCAAGCATCTTGTCGCACTCGTCAAGGACAAAGTGCTTCACGCTGCCGGCACGTAGATGTTTATCGCGGATCAGAGCATTTAATCGTCCAGGTGTGGCAACGACAATGTGAGGAGATTGCGCCTTGTCTTTGAGCACATCGATATCCTTCTGAACTGGTGTACCACCATAGAATGTCGAGGTTCGCACGCCTGGTAAATACTTACTGAAACGAGCGTATTCATTACGAATCTGAAACGCCAGTTCTCGTGTGTGACACAAGACAATGACTGCGACCTCGCCATCGATAGGCTCGATCTGTTGCAGCGTAGCTAGAACGAAGACTGCAGTCTTTCCTAGTCCGGATTTTGCCTGACAAAGAACGTCCGAAGAGAGAGTAGCTTGCGGTATACATACTTGTTGAACTGACGATAATGTGAGCGTTTGTGCCGGCGAGTGAAAAAACATCGTGCGCGAAAGCGTGGAACGAGTATAGGAGAAAAAAACTAACCCTCAGATGGATGTTCGAAACCACAATCTGTAATTGCGCGTAGCAGTTCTGGTTTCAAAAGAAAGTCTCGGAAACTGGTACTATGGATGCCGACATATGAACCCTTTGATTTGTCCTCGTTCTTCGCTTCTCCCTTGGCATTTGAGGCAGACGTTGCGACTTGTGGTGCGGTCGTCTCTTCGTCAGATTCGTAGTCGATAAGATCCTACAGCAGGTGAATTTCGCGCTCATATATCAGGATCGCCAGTGGTAACGGTACCTCTTCGTGTGACATCTTGTTCTCTTTTTACCGGAAACAAGGGATTGACGATGATGAGTTTGATTCGAAGTCCAACCTTTATGCGTAAAAAGCGACCTCTTGAGTAAGAATTCATGCAACCTGTATGATGCACGTGTATCATTCCGAAATGAATTGCAAAACCCCTGGAAATTGAAGAACGCACGGCAATCTTCTGAAAATGCATGGGTGGGGAAAATCATGATCACAGAAGTGGCAGATAAGCTGCTGAGCACGTCAATTACATTATTCTACAAGTGATTCACCAGGGTGATCTTTTCTCTATATATCGTTGACAGGCCTGACACTTCATTTCAGCTGTTTGTACTTTATCTCCGACGTACCTTGATCTCCTGACTGTGCTCGAGCTCTATAATGGGGGCTAGTGCATTGTCTGCTAATGGTCAAGGCACCTGGTAGCTTGCTGATTTTTAGATCAGCCTTCATACCGTGAAGAACGGCTTTGAGCATTTTGCAAGACGCATTCACATATGAAGAGATACCAAGGTGAGGTTGACCTCAATTTTGGTTCAGAAGTCTGTAATTCCAGCGCCCGTCACACCCAGAATACTAGTAGCTTCAGAGAACAAAGGCTCAAGATATATCGTCCCTCTCGCTCTTCACATCTGGTAGCGCAGTGTCTTCGTAGTGAAACTTTTTCTCTTGCCCATCAGCTATTTGCTCAGATCTCAATTCGGCGAACGGAGCGACAACGTCTACAGCCCTTTTGAGCACTCCAACGACCCTGTCCTTCAGTGGCCGCCAGTCACAATCTACTTTCATCTCGCCAAAATCGATCTTTGCAAACCGCTCGTCCACATTTATGACAACTCCAGACTCTGATTCTGTGACATTGTTCTCGCCAAATTGAGATTGCAGTAATCTGGTGATTCGCTCAATGCGATCTGCGACAGTAATACCAGCATGCCTATGACTACATGTGCCAGAAGTCATTTTAACACTTGCAGGACTACTTTCCACTGCAAATAAGATGCACAACACTGCATCGGCAATGGCATCCGATAAGAGGCCGCTTTCCCACTCGACGACGAGACGTGCTAGCTTGGGTTCAAAAATTACATCTACAATTTCCATGATGCGGACAATCTCTAATTTATTCTCGTTGACCTTCGCCTCTAGCGCCCCAAACATCTGACGTAGATGCCATTTGACAAGTTCGGGACCCGAGTTGTACTTGATTGTCTGCCTTTGACGGAGAATAGTGGTTCCAATACCGGCTTCCTCCTTCAAGTCTACTGGCGCCATCAATTTGTACTCGAAATCCCTTTGGACCAAGATGCCAGAAATAAGTCCTTTCTGTGAACCTTCTGTCTCGAGTGATTGGCGAGCAAGATTTCCGACCACCTTGGCAACTTTTGTCGATTTGAACGCAAGGTCTAAAGTGTCACAGTTTTTCGGATTCCAGATATATTTCTCATGTTCCGTGTTCTTCAAAGACGAATACTTCGACAGCAGGGCGGACTTGAGCTTGCCCATATTGCTTTGTTCACCGTGTACCAGAATAATGTGCTTGGCATCTACAGCGTCGATGAAATCACGATTTTGAATAAAGTCTACGTGTGCTGCAAAGGACAACTCTTCTACTGCCATACGACGAGGCACTTTGATTCCCGACAGAGTGGTAATCTCTGAAGGTTCGTTCATAATGTTCTTTGCCATTGTCCCTTCAACGGAGTAACCTGTTACGAATAAGAGATTCTTCTCATCCGGACACCATTTCTCTAGCAAGGTCCTAGAGTTGCCATTTTGCAGCATGCCTGGAGAAGCAAGCATGATCGATGGACCAATATCATCAAATCTATCTAATGACCGTAGAGAAGAAATATGCTGGAAGATAAAGGGATTGCGTTTCGAGAAGGCTGCTCGAATGGCAGGGTTCATTGTATGTATATAGGTCTGATATACTGCCATACACTTCTTGGCCAATGAGGATATGTAGTAAATTGGAACATGCTGCAAATCTGGGTGCTTTGACCAGTATTCCTCCAAGATCAGCAGAAGCTCCTGAGCACGTCCTAGGGCGAAGACGGGCATCAATACACGTCCACCTCTTTGAACAGTCTTGGTAATTAGAGTGGTCAACCTTGTTTCCTTTTCTATTCTAGGTTGATGTGTAGCTGTGCCATATGTTGATTCTGTAATCAGAATATCAGGCTTATCCGGCGGCACCTCTGCTATATTGAGATGACGATCTTCTTCGCGACTATAATCACCAGTGAATAGTATCTTCACACCAGCAATCTCAATGAAATACATTGCTCCGCCAAGCACATGCCCAGCGTGATAAGCCGTGAATTTGATACCGTTAACTATTGTGGTTGAGTGGTAGTCTACGGCTTCGATCGACTCGAAAGATTTCGCAAGCTCTGCTTCAGAATATAGCTGGTCTATCTCACCACCCGCACTAGACACACGAACAAAATCGGACATCAACCATTTATAGATGGCTTTTGTTGGGTGTGTCATGAAGACTCGACCTTTGAAATTGGTTTTCTGCATGACATGTGGCAAACTAGCAGCATGGTCGAGATGAAAATGAGATATGAGCAAGATATCTACTTCAGAAAGATCAAACTCGTCATAATATGGCAGCGAAGCCTGCCCAGAATAGGCAGGATGCACGCCAGCATCCAACATGATAGTCTTATCCTTGAATTGTATAATATGACAAGAGCGACCTACTTCGTTGCCAGCACCCAGATTCGTGAAGTGTAGTGTGTCAGTCGGAGCAGCACTCATCGATATTGAGCGCTTCATCGCCATGACTGCTGCAGGATTAGGCAGTCGTCAAGCCTCGACGACAAACACGCTAGCAGCAGGCAAGAAAACGCGACGTATGAGGTGTTGTGTCAGGGATGAAAATGACAATTCATGGTCGTGGTGAGGGACTACGGCAGGACGGACGGGAGAACCTACGCCTCCGATTTTATTACCGCTTTCTATCACAACTTTGATTCCAAGATACTCGAGCGTGCGTAGACCTCTAGCCTATTCGCCAGACAACCGCCCAACAAGCAGTCTCTCCCTGCCTTCCCTTTGTGTAAACAATCCGGAGTTTACGAGAGCTTCTCTTTCATTCCGTAGCCGTCGACACTGGCGAAACTGCAAATACCAAGCACAGTCAACATGTCAGCATCTCTAACCCCTTTGACATTCCCGTCAGGTCTCTACAAGCGATTGGTCCCTTCGCAATTCCTATCTCAGCATTTGTCCTCCGAACCTGCAGTGAGGCCAGATGCACGTCGTCCCGACGAGTTTCGGGATGTGCAAATCACGACAGGCAGTCTTTCAGGTATTAGTGGATCGTCAGTAGCTCGATTAGGCAGCACAATCATGACTTGTGGCATAAGAGCAGAAGTCACTGAGCCCGACCCGTTTGCGCCAAAGGCAGGCTTTGTGGTGCCAAATATCGATATTGGACCTCTATGCCACTCGTCCATCCGAGCTGGCCCACCATCGGATTTACAACAAACAATAGCGTTCGCGCTATTGCAAGCTATTCAGCAACATAATGTTCTAGATCTGGAAGATTTATGCATCGAAGAGTCCAAAGCTGTCTGGGTACTTTACATCGATATAGTCTGTCTCAGCCACGCTGGATCACTGTTCTCCACTGCGTCTATGGCTATGATGGCCGCCCTTATGAGCACTTCACTTCCAGTAGCGTATTGGGATGTGGATGCTGGAGCGGTTAGATGTCAGCGTGAATACCGACCTTTGCGGGTAAAGACTGTTTCGCATGTTCTGGAATTCGGTATTTTTGGACAAACTATTCTAGCAGACATGACCGATGAAGAAGAACAATTGTGTAAAGAGACTGTAACGTTGACTATGGATGTTCATGGAGTCATACAAGCACTCAGAAAATCTGGAGGGTCCTTCTTAAATAAGGAGCAACTGGATACAGTCCTTGGCCTTTCTGAAGATCAGGTCAAGATTTTGGATAGCACGATCCGCAGTACTCAAAAACATAAATTATGATGGAGTTTACTATGCCTATGCATCTACAAGCGCGAATTATCAATAGCCCGATGCGGCTGCCGCTAGGCCTTTGGTCACTGGCCCTGTCCCCCGTGCCGAACCATAGACTGGCATTTCCACGTTTGGAACACCACCCTTCGAGCTGGATTCGCGCGATGCTTCGGCTTGTCTTTCGCTTTCAGGCTTGTCTAGATTGCTTTCTCTCTTGCTTGTGTCTTTGGCTGATGCATGAAGAGGAAGATTGCTCATCATCGCATTGGACTTTACCGGTGCAATTTTGCCCGGAGCGGACTGCGCCGTACTCATTATATTGCGACCTAGTGTGGCATTGGTCATTGGTGTGTCTAAGATCGGAGTTGGAATCGCTTGTACAGGTGCCGCGGGCGTGACATTCGTGCTTGACACAGGCGGTGTGCCAGTTACCACAGCACCACCAGCAGCGTTCGGGTTTGTGCTTACAGTCGAAATTGGCGGAGTAGCTGGTGTCACAAGATTCGGTGGAGTGGTGACTGGTGGATTCGTGCTTGTTGCGGTGCCTCCAGCTCCAGGCTGTCCTGTAGCAGCGCTTGTCAATGGCTGAGCTGTGACATTATTTGCTCCAGGGATTGAAGCGGCAGGCGAGGATTTCTGCGCGTTATTAAGTTGTGCTGCTGAGGGTTGCGCTGCAACATTGGACGGTCCAGGTGTTGCGGCAGCGGCAGGCTGTTGAGGGACTTGTGCCTGTCCAAGAGGCTGAGACTGTTGGAGCCTGCCATTGCTGTTTACCATACCAGATACTACTCCTGTCAGTCTTGCGAGGTCGCCAAGAGTACTGGCCTGAGTTTCTTTCGGCATCAGTATAATCAATGCTGAAGAATATGTAGCCGCTTGGTCTTGCGGAACCACTCGATATACGTTCTCGGAGACCTGCTGCGCTCCTATTCTAGCGAGAGCCTGTTGCTGCTGAATTGCCGCAGCCTGATTTTGCAGCGTACCTAATCCATTTTGTCGCTTCTCTATGGTTGGCAAAGCTGACGCGACCAGTACCAAGGTCAGTAATTGAATGAGATGCCGAACCATATTTTCAGCTCGCCACAATAGGTTCTAGCGGGATCTCTACTGCGGTGTCAAGGTTGCAGAATCTGGTGTGAACTTTGCGATGGAATGACACTGAATATCTATCACATTTCTCGGTGCATCGTGGAACAAAGTCTTATCTTGAGTTTCACCAGCGTTTTCAAATTTTCTACATTCTTGCATCCTTGCAACGTCCCTGGTATGGTTGCGAGTCTCAAACTCGTCTTGACTCAAGGACGTTCTCCTCCTGACCGCAATGTTACCACCAGTGTATAGCCTTGAACCAATTTTTCAAATATAGTCACTAAGAAATTTCATTTAACGTCGCGGAACCTCGAGTCTTATGGTACGTTCGGGTACAGAATCGTTCACAGCTCATATTTTCGAGGTACTCATGAGACTGAATGTAAGATGCAGCCCTTCCAAATCATATGGAACAAGCTATCGAGTCCTCGACATGCCACTTATCACTTGGGCAAAAGATGTTGATGGTCATGAGGTTACAAGGATATATAGAGCGAGAATAGAATTGATAAGATTGAGTGAATCTGATAATACCATAATCAATAAATAATATTCTTCAAGATGGCGTGACGTGGTATCGAGATCGTTTGTCGTGTAAGATCACTAAAGGACACGCATCATGGGCAACCAGTGCACTTCAATTCAAAGTCCTCGCAACTGCCCGGAACAGCCCAGGTTGGTTCTTTGTCCTCTCTTTTCGTGAGCTTCTTGAGTACCTTGAAACGCTGACCTGCGGCACCGGCACTATTGACATGATTAGCTTTGGAAATCAAAGAGCAGCAGGGACAGCATACACATTACATGCTCGGAACTGAGTTGAGTCGTCGAATTTGAGCAGGTTGGATGGTGTTGGGGGAGTCAGGTTCCACCAACCGACGGCAACCTGGTTGACGCGTCGAAGGGAGAAAGACTGTGATGATGGTTGCCAGACTGCTACTCTGTTTTCTGGCTGGTACCAAAGAGTGTCGAAAGCGGCCTTAGGGGAAGTCTTCTTGAAGGACCAGTATGGTCGTGCTACAGGAACAGGGGTGAGGACAAGATCTTCGAATACGTTAAGGTGCCATTCTCGACCGTCTTTTAAGTGTGTGCTGAACGAAACTGGACCGACAACACTGAAGTACTTGAAGCCTTCCGGTGATCGTGCCTCCTGGGCAGTAACAATAGATGCAACGCTGAGAGCACTGAGAAGAGAAGATGTGAAATGCATTCTGAGTACAGTATCGGACCGCCAAAGATCGGCAAGACAGCCCTTCTTATAGACGAGCGGAAGATGCTATCAGGAAGCACCCGCGGACTGCAGCGTTTCTCTGCGAAAGGAGAATCACGCGGAAAGCGCAATCGAGTATTAGCAATCAGCGTGAAGCTGAGTTTGTATTGTGACACGACTTGTTCCGCAAGCACTTGATTGGTGCTTTCTATGACTCCATGTGCTGTGCTGTCTGTAGTATACATGAGACGAGAATCTGCCCATCAGTTGCACTGTGAGTGACCGAAATGGAGGAGACTCTGCCACGCCCAGCCATGTGTTGTGGTAGCTTGTAAATTAAGATTCCCCTTGATCAAAACAGAGGTTCCGCGGGTAGTGAGCAACGAAGATCTCTTGATTACTACCTACATGCTTGGACAGAGTCTTCATGATCCGAATTCTGCCATGTAGCCCACACTTGCCAAATTACTTTTGAAAGTTTGTAAACGTTGTGAACATAGATGGTGGAGACTCCTGATTTGCACATGGAGCACCTCTACTTATGTTGTGACATTGTATGATATTGCGTCCCACTGCTAAGCCCGTACCCGTGAAAATCTCTCAACGTTAATGCAGAGTCAAGTCGGTAGTTCGTAGGCGATGATCCCCAGGTAGCATAATCTGCAGAACCCGGAACGGCCTTACTTTCATATCTATAATTCGACTGGCTTACGTTTCAGGACGTGACGAGATCTACATATAGTTCTCAGGCCGCAAGTCGCAGGCTCGCAGGCTCGCAGCACTGCAAGGTAAGATATGTGTGTCCGGCTGAGCGACCGCACGACCAGATGATCTCACATTTTCTGAATGCTAGGAATTTATCCTGTATAATGTCTACAAGAGGGTGGAATCAAAGTGAGAACAAAGCAGTACGCTCACGTCTTCGTTGTATACGGTATTGGACACGAAGATAGTGGTGCGCGTTCTGCCGAGAAGTCTACATATGCATGCATTAGCCGAGTCATAGAGGCTCTATTGTCCAAGGAACAATCCACGCCACCTGGAAACGCTCTGTATTGAAAAAAGCTGCTACTGTCTGTCAGTACTGACCCGTGGATCACATTAACCGGTGTCTTTTGGTGTTCCTCTCGAATTTCTTTCACAGTAGTCTGTCATGCTGAATTTCGGTGTCATAGGAACCTCTTGGATCACTGACAGCTTCATTGAGTCCGCTCAAGCCACGGGCAAATGGAAGCTGGTCACAGTCTATTCTAGAACGGAAGATGTCGCAAGGAAATTCGCCTCGAAGTATTCTGTTGAGAAGACTTTCACCTCAATTCAGCAGATGTGCGAGGATGACCAAGTTCAGGCCGTGTATATAGCTTCGCCAAATAGTCTTCACTACGAGCACGCAAAGGAAGTGCTACTTGCAGGCAAGCATGCCATCGTAGAAAAGCCCGTCACCTCCAACCTGAGAGAATTTGACGCTCTCTATCAATTGGCAAAACAAGCGCCGAATGGTGCCCAGTTGATTGAAGCATACCGCCATATACAGGAACAGAATTTTAAAATTTTAAAGGAGTCGATAAGCAAGATCGGGCCCATCTATGGTGGCAATTTCATGTTTGCGCAGTATTCATCGCGATACAATGCTGTTCTGCGTGGAGAGACACCGAATGTGTTCTCTGCTCAGTTTTCTGGCGGTTGTCTCACGGACATGGGTGTCTATCCTATTTGTTTTGCTGTCGCGCTTCTCGGCAAACCCTTGAAGCAGACATACTACCCAATTATGCTACACACTGGCACTGATGCTGGAGGTCCAATTGTCCTTCAGTATGAGAAATTCACAATTACGCTCTACACAAGCAAGTGTTATGCGTCCTCCGCTGTGTCCGAGATATTTGGGGAGAAGGGCACGATTTCGGTCAACGGAGTGACTGATATAGATTCGATTAAGTTGAGCACTATATCAGATAAGAAAACTGTTCAGTTAGCGAACGGAAAGGCACAATATAACTTGATGGAGGAAGCTGAAGAATTTCATCGCTTGATTATCGAGAAAGATACAACTGGAATTGCTGCACTCGCGAAACTCTCCAGAGACATTGTAGAGATCACTGAAAGTCTAAGATTAGCGAACGGGATTGTATTTGCTGCAGACAAACAAGATGCGAAATAACAGCGAACTCAAAGACAATAAAATCAAGGATATATGAGCGCTGATCATGCAGTGAGGCGAAACAAACGTCATATGTGCATTTGTGCTCTCGCTGGTTCGAAGTGCCAAATCATGAAATTTGTTTTGTCAACACAAAATTCCGCGTGAAAAAGTTGTAGATTCGTAAAATGACAAGCCACAGATACACTTTGACTCGACTTTACAGGTGCAAATTATCACTTACCGCAACACAGTCACACAGCCAGTCTAGCGGACCAAGTTCTGCTGAGGTCGGGGAAGGTTCTCTCTATGGCTGTATAGATGTCAAAAGGATTTGACAAAGTCAAGGTTGTCATCGATAGAGGTACACTTCTGGTCCCGCACATCGTACTTTAGCTTAGATCTCTAGCTCATCGCTATGGCTCGCAACAACCGACATTGCAACAAGAGGCACTACAAGCCGCACTTGGTTACTTGAGTACCTTGGATGAATCAGTGCACTGGTTCTGCAATGACTCCTCGCGATATGCAGTCGTGGAAGCCATGTCACTTTTCTCGTTTCCGGACACGGAATCACTGACATGGCTCAAGACAGCCATGGAGAAGGCATTGAATCGTTGTCATCAATGCGCCGAGAAGTATCAAGTGGCCGCCAAAAAGGAGTTACGCCATGTTATAAAGGATGTTTATGGATTTAAAGGTGACAACGTTCTTGAATACTTTGTGAACATAGATAAGTGGGATGAGGGTCGGATTACCAAGCAACTTCAGACAACCTGTGCTGCAGCATCCGAGCAGGGCAAGTCGCTGTCTGATCAACAAGGACCGGGATTTCAGGCCGCTACACTATGTGCTTTGTTCGAATGTTTGTGGTATCCAACACTTTGCGACTCGCCCGATTTTATGCAATTATTTCAGAAAGTCTTTCTCGGGATTCAGGAGAAGGGAAAACTGCTCAGGGTTGCGGGATCAACTTTGCCAGCCATGTATACGTTTTCATTCTCCGGAGACAGGCGCTTGCGAGAGTGGACTCGTAAATGCTTCGAGAAGGCCAAAATGCGAGTCTCCCCAGCTCAATTCAAGGTTGCTGGCAAGGATGAAATCATTAAAATGTGTCAGCGTTTGCAAAGCGGCAGTATTCATATACCGTTGTTTTGGATTGGCATGCAAACTATTCTGAACTATACTGATCCGAGTGCTGTCATAAGTGAGCTAGGAGACGCGGATCTAAATCTGATGGACTTCATATGTGGGGAAATATCGAGACCTTCTGACAACCTACAAGCTATTTCGAAAGTGCTTCATCTTCTGCTGGTATCTCTAGGACCAAATTTATGGTCGTCTTGTCCAATTCCAGCTCAAGAATTCGGAACGAAAATAATCAATAATTCGAGTTTCACCGGATTGATAGCCCATCCAGAGCTATTAATTGGAACAGCCTCGGCAGCCGAGGCACTCTCAGATTGCTTGCAGTGGACTCGCCCTTACGTTTTGTCTCAATTTGGTAGCAACAAATCTCGAGTAGCAACAGAAATTTTGAACTTTCTACTAAAGTCGGACAAGAAAGAGCTACCGCATGTCTCTGTCATCAGTTGCGTTTTGAATGCAATGCACATGCTCCGCGCATTGCTGGAAGATGTTGCGGGCACTCAGGATAAAGATACGAGTCGTTCATTTTCGATAGAGCTGCGTCTCATTCTGGACACATTTTCGGCAAGTCTCGGAGATTTCTGCTTTTCTCCGTCCTTCGCAAGCTCTGAATGGGCTTCTGCGCGTTCTGCAGCGATCGAGGTACTCATTCTGACAGTGCGCTTAGATTGTGATTTAATCTGGCTCGACTACGTCTCTTTATCTACCACGGATTACTGGGGCTCTAGTGAACGCAAGTATCAACTTCCCGACACACAAATGATATGGTCTACCATCTCTCAGAACACGAAAGAAACGAATATTGATGTTCTCCAAAAATTTATCGCCGTTGTAGGGAGACAGATTTCATTGGTAGATACGATCGAGATTCGAAGCAGCATGACGACGGAATTGAAAGCGGCCTTAGAGATCTTCAACAAAGGTCTGAATCAGTCAATGAGATTCCTGAATTCGGTGGTCAGGGACGTAGGAGGAATCTGGTCTGCGAATCGACTCAAAACATTTCTTAGTCGTCCTGCAACGAATGAGGGTATGATTGCTTTGATGTTCTCTCCTCACCATGAGACCTTCCAAGAAGCTTTAAATTTTCTCAAGGAAGCTCATGAAGTAGAAGGGAGGAGCGAGGCTTTACACAGTAGTTTATCGATCAATTTCAGCAGTACCGCACAAGGTTTCATTCATGTGCTCCAAAACTGGTCCGTCGAGGGTATATTCAAGAGTGCGACTCGCGTTGTGCGAAATGCTACTAGTATTCTTGTAATCCTATACTCCCCACTAGACGGCCTTGTCGTCGCAGGTAGTATCAAGGATGTCTCTAAAGAACTAATATCAAGATTGTGGCAAGCATTCTGGCAAATGCTGGAGACGACTTATCGATTGGCACTTCCTTGGGCTGACAAATTCGATAAATCTGATCTGATAGAATTCATGCGAGATGTTCTCGAATGTAGTAGCACACTATTGAGGTACTTTCCGGCTTTCGAGAGTGCCATCAAAAGAGATAATAGCGAAGTTCTGACAATTATGTCACCTGAGGAACAGAAAGAGCTAGATGCCACACTTTTGAACGAGTGCTTGCGCTCTGTCAAGTCTCTGACAACGTGGCTGCGACTGAACGATGCCGAATTGTTGCAATCATGCGTCGATCTTGTGACGAGCATTCTTTCAAGGCTAGCCAAGGCAGAGATCAAGATCAGCGAAGAGACCATATTCACATTCGAGCGCTTGATTGTGAACAGCAAGAAGAAGAAGAATTGCCTAAACGAAGCACAACGAACACAAATTTATATTGAACTGTGTCTGCATACTGACAATCCTGAAAGTCCAAACGATGTACAAATTATCAGCAGCGATGATATGCCCAGCAAGAAGCAGACATCGACCAAGGCAATGACCTCAGTCTATGATCAGATGCAGTTGGCTGCAGCTCGGAAGACTGTGCATCAGTCCGAAAAGATTCGCCTACCAAATGCCTCTACAAAGTCATCCAATCTGCCAGCAGCATCTTTACCGGTACAGAAACAGACCATGACTCCAGCTGAACGTGCTGACTTCCTGCGAAAACGCACAGGTGAACTGCCGTCTTTTCTACAAGGTAAGAAGCCGGTCGCTAAGAACGTTTCCGTTGGTGCTGTGCGCAAAGAAGACTCATCTGCTTCTGAGTCCGATAGTGGCGAAGATGATAATGGTTTGTTTACCACCACGAGCCACAGTCCTGCAAAGAAGAAAACGGAAAGGCGTCAAGTTCAGAAAATGGAAAGGAGTGGCATACAACTCGTGCGTCGTGATCCGAGGGTTGAGAGAAATCGAATTGAGCAAAATATACGGGCCCGAACAAATCCTGATCTGACTGAACTGCACATCAAAATTTTGGCTTGGGATCCGTCACATGTAGGCGGATATCCTCCGGGCAACAATGCCCAGGACTATTCGAAGCTTGTGGACTCCTACCGCACCGCCGACCGCTATAAGAGTGCTGTGGAACCTCTGTTCCTACTAGAAACATGGCAACATATCGTGTCGAGTCGCGAAAATATCAAGGACAAGGACAAATTTGAGATGCTCTTACAAACTCGTTCAGCTGTGGACAACTTTGTAGACCTTGTCGCCACGATGAGCAGCGTAGATTGGAAGAAATACATAGTGACGGACCCAGATTTACTGATGTTGGCCACTACTGCGAATTTTAAAGCAGCTGGAGCTGAGGGTACTGAATACTGTCTTGCCAAGGTGCAAAGTGTCTTCAAGAAGAAGGATATTGTCGAGATAGGTCTCCGAACAGTCCCGAACCCGGGTATGGTCAAGCATCTCAGACCAACGGTGCAGTTGTATGTCGTCAAACTTTCTGGACTTACACCTATTCATCGAGAGTATGCTTCACTTAAAGCCTTACCCTACTATGATCTTTGTGATGAGATTGTACTAGGGCGTCCCTCGAAGGGTCTCGCATCTCATCACACTGAAATCAATAGCTTGATGAAGGCTTATGGCGTGAATGAACCCCAAGCGAAAGCTATAGACGCTGCACTTCAGAACACTGGATTCACATTAATTCAAGGACCTCCGGGAACCGGTAAGACGAAAACGATCCTAGGAATGGTTGGAGCCTTCTTGAGCCAGTCTAGGGTTGTTGGAAATGCAATAACCCTACCTGGCCAAATTATGGTTGCCAAGAAGACCGAGGTGAAAAAGAAGAAGATACTTCTGTGTGCTCCTTCCAATGCAGCTGTGGACGAAATTGTGCTTCGACTGAAGAATGGCATTTTCACAAGTGCAGGTGAAAAATACATACCAAAGATTGTCCGAATGGGAATGAGTGATGCTATTAATATAAATGTTCAGGATGTAACTCTTGATGCTTTGTTGGACGATATGCTTAATCGTGCTGACGACAAAAAGACCGGCAGTCACAGCAACGACCCATCTGCCCTGCGCGACAAGCTTAATAGTACACTAAAAGCACGAGAAGATCAACGCGCTTTACTTAACAAAGCCCGCGCCAGTAACGCCGACACTGCATCCATTGAGCAGGAGATAAAGAAACTCAACAATCAAAAAACACAATTAGGTGAACAACTCGATGAGCTTCGAGACAAACAGAGCCAGAAGGCCCGCGCGAAAGACATTGAGCGGAAGAAGTTCCAATCGCAGATTCTGGCAGATGCGGATGTCATCTGTGCCACTCTATCGGGTTCGGGTCATGATTTAATGGCTAGCATTGCGGTCGATTTCGAGACCGTTATCATCGATGAAGCGTGTCAGACCACAGAGTTGAGTGCTTTGATTCCATTGAAATACGGATGTACCCGTTGTATCATGGTTGGAGATCCGAATCAGTTACCACCAACTGTGCTATCTACTCAAGCTGTGGAGTTCGCTTACAACGAGTCATTGTTCGTAAGAATGCAACGGAATAATAGTAGTGCCGTGCGCTTGTTGGCAATTCAGTATCGTATGCACTCGTCTATATCAAAGTTCCCTAGCTTAAAATTCTATGACGGAAGTCTGCTCGATGGTCCTGAAGTTGACATCTACACGAAACGAGCCTGGCATAATAGCACGATATTCGGTACATATAGGTTCTTCGATGTCCGCGGTCGTGAAGAAGAAAGTAACAAGTTCTCTGTTTATAATATGGCGGAGGCGCGTGCTGCATTGGCAATAGTCCAACGTCTGAAGGAAGACTTTTTCGACGTTGACTTTGACGGACGTATCGGAGTCATTACACCATACAAAGAGCAACACAACCAGATAAAACGCTTGTTCCAACAACAATACGGGCAAAATATCCTGAGTATGATTGATTTCAACACGATTGATGGATTCCAGGGCCAAGAGAAGGACATCATCATTTTCTCTTGTGTAAGAGCGAATGAGAAACGCGGTATTGGATTTTTATCTGATAGAAGGAGAATGAATGTGGGTCTCACCCGAGCGAAATGTAGTGTCTTTATCCTAGGACACTCTGGTGCATTGAAAGTTGATGCCACATGGCGAGCTCTTGTACAGGACGCTCAGGACCGAGACATGTATACCGAGGTGACCCAAAAAACGTTTACGAGCAAAGCTAGGCTTGAAAATCTCGCTTCTGGAGATGTCAATCATCAGTCCTCAAGTATCAAAGAAGAAAGACGTCAGAAAGATCAAACAACAACGGAGGCAATCAAGCAAGAAGTCAAGTCTGAAATTCCAACTCCCAGCTTTGATGACACAAAAGCACCCCCTCAACAACGTTCTGCCATCTTTGAAACATTTTCGAAATCCGGAAATGCCGATCGATCATCCGGCACTTCTTCTAAAATGACTGGGTCATTGAGCAATGGGCAACATCACGCCACAGAACAAGGCACAAAGCCTTTAGTCAAGAGCCAGAATAGTTATCAAAAGAATGACGCAAACCCCAGCACGCCGGACCTTGCGACCGAGGAGAGCAAACCATCTGATACAGCCGTCAGTACGATATCCTCAACTACCGGACAGAAACCTGCAAATGCTTCTTCGAGTGGAGCCAAGAGAAAATCAGAACCTTCGCTCTTCATAAAAAGGAAAAAAACAATGAAACCATAGATTTGTTGAGGAAAGCTGCATAGCGAGACGTTTGCATCGCATTGCATTTGAAGAGTATGGCATTTATGTAAAAGCACCAAATCTTTTCAGACACTTTTAAAGCAAGTCGGTGCAATTTATACACCTTTGAGTTAACTACATGTATCGTACTATAGTGACGACAAGTCTCAACGTGACAAGTTGACCTGATTTTAACTATGCATCGTTGGGCAGCAGTGACTTGACCATATATACCATGCCAGTCCATACAAAGTAAAGTTCTCCATTGAGCGTTAATAAGATTGCTTTAATCAGTCAGATATTGCCGTATCGGATATAATCTAGATTGCCTCGAAGCGCCGAACACACTCCGTCACCGTAATGACTTTTGTGTAGGACCGAGAAACGAAGGAGAGCCGCTATCGTTGCAACCAAGTATGGTGTGAGAGTTGTGCCATTGTGTGGTGCTGAATTGGGAGGTCCAGGATGACCACCCCCTCGCGAGCATATTGTCAGAATGCGAGATTGGGTAAAAGATAGCGACAATGCACGGGATTGCTCGACAAGCACGTTTTGTCTGTATTGTCATGGTGGACGAATTCCGGCAGACCGGACGGGATGCGGTCGAGAATGAGTATGGGCTAGGTCAATCAGTTTGATTGAGGTTGCCAGCGCAGGAATCGCGACAATGTCTGAGCGCTAGATTCCTGTACCACTATGAATGACCCGTTTCCGGATTCATGGGGTTCTCCAGGACGCAGACTCGTCAATTGAGTAATCTTCATTGCTTGGACATATTCCTGCAAACGATGGAAATTCAACCCGACTTGATGTGGACCATGTGAATCGTCACTCAGACAAAACTTGCCGCCAGCTTCTTGGATGAGTGCCACGATATTTGGTTTCGGGTACGCCGTTTCCCATCCTTTTCTGTATGCCGCAGCATTGAGCTCGAATACTCCGCCATACTCGACTACAGCTCTAATGTTCCTCTTGATTGCCGATACGACAGACTCCCACTGGAACAAGTCTACGTCCTTTGGTGCAAATAGTAAAATGACATCAAAGTGGCCAATCACTTGCGGCTGAAACTTTGTGATGATTTGGAATTGATGGTCGAAATATCTGCCGTAAAACGCTTCCTCATCATTGTTGCACGATTCCAATGCCGTGAGCCACTTGGCTTTATCAAAGTCGATAGGAATCGCGTTGACATGATGTACACTGCCTACCATCATATCGATAGGATACTTGGCAATAAGCATTTCTAGGACGTATAAATCAATGTCTCGAATAAACTCTGTTTCTAATCCAACGAGTATCTGGATTCGCCCCAAATATCGCCGTTGCAGTTCTCGAGCATGACTGTGATATCGCTGAAACATGTTCATGAGATCGACTAGAGTGGTCGTTTCACCGGGATATAAATCCGACTCGCGATACCTTGGGATATGTTCCGTCAAACAGAAAATCTCGAACTTTTGTTTGATGGCTTCCTCGATACATGATTCAAGATCACCTGTGGCATGAGTACAGTACTGTCCACTATGAGAATGGTGGGAGTGCATCTAGCGCTTACTAGCAAGCACGAATAGGTTACATCAGTCAAGTAGTTTGTAGACAACTCTGTGACAAAGTGGGTTGTGGAGCCGAAAGCAGCCTTCATCCCACTTGGGCTGTGGGACATGGACAAGAAGTTTTTACGTTGCTTTGATGTATATATAAAGGTCACTCGGACGTCCCATCTTCCTCCTTCACTAGATGCGAAGGCACAAGCCGAACATCACTCGCGAATCGTCGCCCCGAATCTGCGGTGATCTTTATTTGCCGGTTGGGGGAGTGGGTCTCCATACTGTCGTCCTCACTCGTGATACCTGCACAGTTCGTGCCGGAAGAATCACGACGGGCGTTTAGCCCCATGCTACTCTCAAAGGTGACTTTTCGTCGTTTACTGCCTAATTTGGACCAGCTTCCAGGACCTATCTGCACTTCATTCACCAGGTCGTCATGAATAGTGGCTCTCTTGAGAGCTTCTTGGTCGTTCGGCTGCATTGTCGTAACTGCGAGTTTGGTAGAAGCACCGAATAAATCTGTACATCTAGCCACAACATCACACTCTCCATGATTGGAAAGGAGGTTTGATCGTCGCAGAATAGCCAAGACATCTGCATAATCAAGCAGAGGCATTCTCTTGATGGTGGAGACCGATGCAGCTCCTTGCACGCATCTCGTTCGAGCAATGTGGTGCAGTAGGGTGTCGAGTTTTTCTAGTACGACATTTGTCACTCCGTCTGCCATAGCATCCTCCAGCTCATCGGCCGAGACCTGTTTGTTCTCAGAGCGAAGTTTTTGCGTGACGATGCGATGCAAGACGGCATTGATTTCATTCTGTAGTTCCAAACGTGCGCCTTGAGAATGCTTTGTTTGATCCGGCGCTAATGGCCACGCGGTCCAGCCTTTCCTTGGCAGACGAGACGCGTCTAGATGACAATGTTCGCGAGATCGTCGCTTGAGTAGAGCAACACTCATCAGATGCTTTGCAGTATCGTGCTGCGCATTCGTCCTCAGAGATGCCAGAAGAGCCTTGTAATCATAGCGCTCGAGATAGGTTGATTTAGCTCGCCCACGAACATGATCAACCTCGGTAACAGGCGTCGGAGCCGAAGAGCTGTAGAATCCAGCGTTTATGTTGGATTCATCCGAGGAAGAGAGGTCTAGTAGTTCATCCGGATCTTCTCCATAATCAGCAATTGGTTGCGCAAATGTGACCACTCGCTGACTGGGCTCATTTGACGTGCTATCAGCGCTGGATTGTCCTGACATGAAACATGACGAGAATGACTGACGGCCAATTGTCTCTAAGAAAATGCATTTTTGGTCGAAAGTTAATCATAACGAGATGACGAGATATACGACAATACACAAGTGTTGCCCCACACTTCTGATGTCATTGTCCTTGACGTTGAAAGCAGATAGAAATTCCCCTTCCTCAAGGCATTCACGGTCTATAGTAAGCATGTCTGAACTGAACATTTCAGAACTTTTCAATGTCAAGGACAGAGTTGCTCTTGTCACTGGCGGAGGCAGTGGTATCGGCCTCATGTGTGCAAGAGCCCTGGCCACGAATGGAGCCAAAGTGTATATCGTCGGCAGAACACAGGAAAAGCTCGAAACGTCTGCCAAGGTCCACGGTAAAGGCCTTTCTGGTCAACTCATTCCTCTTGTCGGGGACGTGACCAAGAGATCAGATCTCGAGAGGTTGGTCAAGGAAGTAGAGTCAAGGGAGAAATGTCTCTGCATTCTCATCAACAATGCGGGCATTGATGGCGTGAGCGAGGGTCCACAGTCCAAGAATGCCGCCGGTGGCAAAGAGGGAGCACCAAAGGGCAATGATGCAGCAGAGTTGAAGAAAAACTTGTGGGACAGTGATGACAACATTGATACATGGACAGATATTTACCGTACCAATGTCGGAGCCTTGTACTATACCTCTGTGGCATTCCTGCCTCTACTCGCCGCTGCCACGGAACATCATAAAGGATATTCCGGCACCATCATCAACATCACGTCCATTTCCGGCATCACTAAACAGGTATGTCGAAGCACACAAAACCTTGCTCCCTTCATCCACTAACTTTGCGTCAAGGCACAAAACCACTTTAGTTACAACAGTTCGAAAGGTGCTGCGATTCACTTGAATGAAATGCTTGCAACTGAATTTGCAAACAACAAAATCAAGATTCGAGTCAACAGTATTGCACCGGGCGTTTATCCCTCGGAAATGACTGCGAGTGAATCGGACGAGAAGAACCAGTCTGCCCTGAAAAAGGAAGATTTCGCCGACATCCCAGCACAAAGACCAGGGCACGAGCGAGATATGGCAAATGCGTGTCTCTTCTTGGCAACGAATCAGTACTTGAATGGTGTCACAGTGCCTGTGGACGGAGGTTGGTTGCTCGTCAACTAATGAAAAGGTGATGAAAAGTTCTATGAATTGACGTACCAAAACACGAGGTACCAGAATAACGATTGCTTCTGCCTTGTCCCCATTACATGCGCCATTTCAGCTTTGGCGACCCTTGTTGGTTCTCGTGATATATCATGATTATTGTTGAACGCATAATCTTCTGTTGCCTTGTGACACTAAATGGCTCTGCGTAGGTTGATACTGTATCGCACAAGACTTGACACTGTAGATGTCTTACAATCCGCGTCCCATGCGTCTTTCCATCGTCTCATGAAAGCCACCGCCACGAGCCATTTCGCGATGGTTCCAAACATCCTTGACGTCAAGTGAGCAATCAGTCCCTTTGAGAATATCGAGTCCGAGTCCATCCTCCATCCCAAAGCCTGTGTGTCTTGACCCCTCTTGACACAACCTCAATTCCATACCACGTCGCGCTGGTTCAGCGATGCCATATATGCGACGCATACTTTCAAATCTTAAATCTTGCTGCGTTTGCTCCCAATTTTCAAGTCTATGTTCGAGAGGATGCCTATTGTTGACTCTGCTTGCTATTGATTGAGGACCTGCACGTAGTGTATCATGTACCGGTGCAGATGGGGCGAGAGTCTCAGATGTGGTTGTCGAGGAAGCATGTCCTGCAGCGGGAATCAATCTCATTGACATATTGTGGTATCCTGTTGTTGTGCTCAAGTTGATTTTGGTTTTTTGTCTACGCAGAGGCCGACACGAATCATCTCCACATCTCTGAGCTCCTCTACACAAATAAACCGCATTCATGAGCGAACCATCATACTCATTCAGCGTAGTACGGCTGATTCTATACCGTTTGAGAGCTTGCGTGACGAGACCATAGACGTACGACCTATAGATAATCAAGATGGGTTCGGCTCCAAGTAAAGCGTCGGGTCAAGAAGACGGATATGTGTTTCAAACGACTACCGTTCCCATCTCAGTAAGTCCTTGGGCGCATGACTTCCTCCCTCCTGGCCAAATCTTTGATCTGACAAGTCAAGTTCTCGGGCAACTTTGTACAAACTCTAGAGGACGCATCAGCGACGGACGCTGAACGCGAACAACAATTCGAATTCCTCGTCCAGGAACGTGTCGCGGCAGAACTCAAGCGACTACGAGATGCAGAAGACGAAACATTTGCCGAAACCACTTATGAACTATCGAAACAAAACATCGCCGCGGAAACTGATTCAGATCTGAACTCTGTCATCTTGGAAGCAGACGTTCAGGAATTGAAGAAGAAGTTGCAACGTTCCTCCCAGTATGCTGAGATGAAAGGCGTCGCCAAAGTAGAGGCGCACCAAAGTAAAGTGGTACAATGCCTCAGGGAGAAAACAGGCAGGAGTTTGGATTGCAAAGCAGAGGTGGAACAATTCAAGGCGAGTGTGCGGGAATTACAGCAGGAATTTATCGTACGCTACCAGTAAAACCTAAAAGTCATGAATATCGCGAGAGAGTACACAATTCATCATCAGAATTTAGACTTGTACAAGCCAATATAGATGGAGTCACTCTCACCACCACCTGCAAGAGACTCAATCTTCTCTTTAGGCACAATTGATACTTTGTCGTCGTTGAAACGATACCAGTCGTCCCCTGTAGGTGACTTCATCCATGATTGGTAGTGTCCCGAATCTGCACTCGCTCCACTATGTGTCAAGACTCCAATGAGCTCATATAATCCACAATTATTCGCACCTGCATCTTGCTTCATTTCCTCCGTCATGAGGGCATTGACTTCCTGTGACACATCGGGCTTCTTCTCCTCAGACCCCATGATTGTCATTTTATCGGTGATTTCACTCGCAGAGGCTCCTTCGTCAGTCATCTGAGTCTTGGTTCTTTTGCGAGAACGCTCGGCATCCTCTTCTGCTTTTTGCAACTCTCTGACTCGATCGCGAATAGGAGCCAGCTTTTCCTTAAGCTCGGGCGTGCAAAGTTCTGTTGCGTCCAATTCAAAGGGAAATCCGACTTTGCGCAAGATTTTAGCCTTCTTTTGTATACCAGTCTTGAAGAAGAAACGCACGAAATTGACATTGAGGTATTTTGGCAAACGGCTGACGGCGGACTTTTTTACAAATGACGCATCACGTCCCAAGACATCAGAATGCTTCTCAATCTGATCAGTGAGACTGTCTCTGATACCGTCAATCATGTAATTGGTGGATGATCCGATATGACAGTTGAGCTTGACGAATGACTCCTGTGACTCGACCGCGGGCTCTGCATCAGTTTCTGCACAGGTCATTGTGGTCTTCATCTTCCCATACATAAAGGAGTCCAAAGCACTATCGGCATCTGCACTACTGCCTCCAGATGATTTGAGATTGCTCCTCAATGTATATATGATTTGACTCCAGCACTCTTCTGCATCTTGTTGAGCATACCCTGATCCGTTGCGCGACTGTTGAGCAAACTGAGGATACACGGTCCGCAAGGCATTCAGAAAACCGGTTGGATTGATGGGTTCTCCAGTCCGATCCATCGTCTTATACAAATCTCTCAGCGAGCCAGTGAGGTTGCCACCAGAGTAGTGTCCAAGCTCTGTTTGTAATTCTGGAATGGCGCGTAGCAGCTGCAATGTAGAATTCATATAACACTAGCGCGATTAATCATTATGTCATGCGCTGTTTTGTAGCAAAAGACTCACTGTATTGCCCAAATTTTCAATGCCTGGAGGAGATCGACTCGCTTTCGCCAGCTCATCCTGATCTAGGTCCTCCAGAAAGGTGACTTTTTCCCTTTGAGCCTCTGGGAGAGCTTCAACAGATCCCATGAGCATTATACCTTGCTTTGGTTTGAGACCCAGCTTCGAGATTTCCTGATCATCCTTCAGTATGCGGCCCTTGATGATGAGCTTTTGACGTTCCAGTTCGACGTTTGTGATGCTATAAATTAGCAATTTCAAGGTACCCACGGTCTCGTCAGTATCGATCTCCATGTCGAACGGCGGATGTCCTGCCCATTTGATCGTAATCGGTATGATGGTCATCGCGACAGCAGCGTAAGAGTGGCGATATGGTTGATGTACACGTATGTCTAGGAAGAAGGGAGACAATTTTGTATTTTTGTTGTGGAGAGGACACTGCCGTGAATTACCGCAACATGACTCAAAAACATCTCTACCCGCGACGAAGTGCTCACGCAATCAGTTTAGTCGCTCATTACTATACTTGTGCTCCGGCTAGCCCGGGCTGATGTCGGTGCCCTCACGTATCCTGGTCATTGGTGGAAATGGATTTCTGGGCGGTCACATTGTCTCGCAATTTCTTGAGACTAACTGGCCTGTGCCGCTGCATCTCTCTGTCCTCGATATACGCGAACCCCAGACAAAACTCGACGGAGTTCAGTACTTGATTGGAGACATCACCAAGCCGCATGACATGCGCAAAGCTTTCAAAGACATAGACTTGATTGTACATACTGCGAGTCCGGTGCACGGCCTCGGGAAAGTGGTGTATTTCAAGGTCAATGTAGAAGGCACACGTACAATCATCAATGTAGCCAAAGAAATGGGTGTGGCAGGAATGGTCTACACATCATCGGCCGGTGTTGTTTTCAATGGAGGTGATCTCATCAATGTTAATGAAAGTGCTCCAATACCCGCGATCGCCATGGATGCTTACAACGACTCCAAGGCTGTCGCAGAGCAGCTTGTGCTAGAATCCAATTGTGCTACATTCAAAACATGCGCGATCCGGCCGGCCGGATTATTTGGAGAAGCTGATAGACAGCTGATTCCAGGCATGCTCTCTGTGCTCAAAAACAAACAGACACGATTTCAGATTGGCGACAACACCAATCTTTTTGACTTTACATATATTGGAAATGCCGCGTATGCACACATCTTGGCAGCACAACGACTGCTCAGCAAGGATTCGCTCTCGCTGAAATACACTTCAGCAAGTGGGGAAAAGACTAATGGAGTCGAAGGAGAGGCTTTCTTTGTCACCAACGGTCAACCAATCTACTTCTGGGACTTTCCCAGAGCACTCTACTCATACTTGGGTTTCAAGGGTCATGAATCATACATTGTGTTCCCCAAGAACCTCGCCTGGTACATGGGTCTTGCTTCGGAGTACGTGTCTTGGGCCCTGGGCAAGGAGCCCACGTTCACGCGCTTCAGGGTACAATTCAGTTGTGCCAACAGGTTCTATGATATCAGTAAAGCTAGAGAGCGGCTGAATTATCATGCCAAGGTCGGTCTTGAAGAGGGGATGAAAAGGAGCCTTTCATGGGCCAAAGATCATGGCGAATCGCCTAACTTCTAATTGAGCTTCTTGCCAGACGAATGGCTGAGGAAGAAAGACTTGCAAATGATAGCATAGCCCCATCGTTTTTTCCTCAAGTGCTAATGAAGAAATTTAATGCAAACCTTGGAAATTCCTTGAAGCGGCTCCTCAAATAGTTCTTCCCCAGTTGCAATCTTGTTCGTGTCGAAGCGCCGCAGTGTCGGGACCCTACCGACGCTGGCTCTCGAGAGCTACTGCCCAGAATCACTTATAGCCTGCATGCATGCATTCCGGCGGCTTACTTATGATGCGGTGACACTTCAGCTAGAATCGAGTTATTCTAGCTGAGTTTCGAGGAATATGGGAATTAAAGTCAAGGGCTTTGCTGATTGGATTGCCTCCTCGTTTCCAGAGGTGACTAAAACAGTAGGTCCACAAGGCAAATCGCACTTCGGGACTGTCTGCATAGACGTTAATCCTCTTCTTCATACATGCCTGCGTAATGCCAAAGATGAAACGCGCTTTGTGAAAAAGCTATTTGTACAATTAGATCGCTGCTTGAGACTGACGATTCCTACCGAGACCGTATACCTTGCAGTAGATGGCAGTCCACCTCTCGCAAAAATGAAAATGCAAATCAAGCGGCGCCTACAAAGGTCAAGGTCGCTATCGCAGAAGGACCACCTCGATATAAGTCAGATCACACCAGGATGTACGTTTCAGCTCCGAGTGACAGAATACCTGCATTATTATGCTGCGAGATATCTTTCCACAAAAGGACATAAACCCGCGCTGCGCTTCATCATTGACGGGGCCGAGACAGCTGGAGAAGGCGAGGCAAAGATCGCCCAGTACTTGTTTGCAAACAGTACAATGTTGCAGCAAGAAGACATCGCGTTCTATAGTGGGGATTCAGATGTGCTTGTTCAGACATTACTGAGCCCGGTACCGAACCTCTATGTTTTACGAGTGGACATGTCAGACCACTTCGTCTTTTCCGTGGAGCGACTTCGGAGAGCTATTCATGCTGCAATCCGTGGCTCTTCATGTTCTGGGCTAACAAGGACAACTCATGACTTTTGCTTCTTGGCAATGTTTTGTGGTAATGATTATATGCAGAAGCTGAAAGGTGGAAGTATCAACAAGGTATGGCCGATTTATGCAAAATTTCGACGGGAGGTTACGATTGAAAAGAAATGGTCAGAGAGGTTCATCTTGCGGCGTGATGGATCAATTAATCTTGATGTGCTTCAGGAGGTACTGAAAAGAGTCAGACCTGTAAACATCCTTACAAAGCGTCAACCACATCTTCCCAATAAATTTGCCATGCTCGGAATAGGAGCTGCAAGTAGCGTACCATATGCGACGGAAGACGATGTTGGTACGGATGAATTTTATTCCGAGGAAGAAAGAGAAATTGAGAAGGATGAGGCTGCACAAGCCGGCCAAGCGACCATGCTTGATAATCCTTCTGCCTATGTGAAGTATACTGAGAATTACTTACAAGCTATTTTGTGGACGCTCAATATGTTCAGGACAGGTGTATGCTCAGATGTGACCTTCACGCAGATCGGAAATATTGTCACGATCGATCAGCTTCTGAGTTACACCTCGTCTGAGCAAACAGTCGGGAGACAGGTTAGTCTTCCCATCAATTCCTCTTGTCCTGCCTTTCTCACAATAATTTGTCCAATTACACTCTTAAATGTGTCCAAGCACGGGCTTGTACCGCACTCGTGGCAACCAGTATTCATGTCAAGCGCGATCAGGCAACTCACTCAATCTCTCGTGGATGAAGCCCGTCTGGACGACGAGGCAAGACGTGTACAAGATGTGATGTTGAATATAGGACGCCACATCATCGAGCTTGTGGACCCATCCTCACCAATCATCCAGGCTCTGACTCAAAAACAGAATCCTGTCGTGGTAACTCAGAAGAAATCTCGTCCAATCGACGCTCTACCTCCAAAACCTCTCGGATCTAGTCAGTCTGAGGTCTGGGACGGCGTCAAAATAAGTCTACCGCCATTGAAGCAGGACCCAAGCATTTTCCTCCAAGTCTATACACACAGTCCGTGTCAACCTTGTAAGATGAAATCAAAAAGTCCAAATGATACTTTTGAAACAGATCCTATTGGAATGAAACCCTGGCCTTTCACAGCCAGGTCTGAGAAGTTTATCGCCATCACGAAGGCCAAGAATATTACACCTCAGCACAAGCCCATGTTTGTAGAAAATACGTTGTGGGTCGTTTGAGACGAATAAAGCGGCACAACTCCATAATCATCAGTCGTCTGAGTCAATCTTCTAACTTGACAAGTCCATCGTTGATATACAATTAGTGGGCGACTATCGTCTCCATCGAATGGTATGCTCAATAATGCGAAGGGACCTTGATGTACGTTCGGGGCTAGCGAGGCATTGATTGTCTAGTAATACTTGATCGCCCTCCTTACATGCCTTGCTAAAATTGACTAGACGAGCTCGAATAATGCGCTTGTGTCTCGTCTCAGGATATTTGCGCCCCCTCCTTCGACCGGCCTTGGATGGTTGAGGCGATACAAGGTGATATTACGTTGTTTCTTTCCCGCCCGGTCGAGTCCGCAATGACTTTGTCCGAATTCCCAAGGTGGAATAATAAGGACCCGGGGAAAAAAGGTAGTGCTCGAGACCTCCGCTGGTGCGTGCGTTTCAGTTCGGTCTTGTCTGACACTTTTCTTGCTTTGATACTCGGCAAAGTCCTTGACCGGAGGAGTGGCGACTGTAGCAAGGAAAGAGAGGATGGAACAGTGAGATATATACGGAAAATGCGGCGGCCAGACACACCTGCTAGAACCAGCACGTATACACATGTAGCTATCCCGACTGCGCATTAAAGACTGCGTGTGCCATCGAGCAGCGACTTCCCATATAGTGCACCCCAACACATCTTCTGATTAGTCAACATTGATGATACTCATGCTGCAATATAGATATAGACGATCGGAATCTTCCAAGTCATCACAAATCTTCGAAGCGTACTCAGCATTTCAGAATCTAGCAGTTTGAAGCGTGGCATTGACTTTAAAGAGGGATCACGAAATATGCCTTGCATGCTTCGAGAGACACTGTTGTGTTGTGACCGACCGATATAGACTTGCATATCTCACTGGTCCCTCTGGTGTTAATGTGGCTCTCCGTCTACCGAATAATCATGCAAATTCAGAATGGATATATATGATAGAGCGCTAGAACAAAACCGTCCTCTACTGAAATCAAACACTCTTGACTGACGCCCACCCAATGTCACCTGAAGCTGCAGCCATTCAAATCAACCAATTCAGACGCAATAAGTGTAGCACGCAGGTCATCCCAACGATACTTCGATCAAACACCATCCGTCTCAGGCTAGTACAGAAGTATCATTGAATCACACTTTCGACTATGGTTGAAGCAACTCCTCTGAATGATTCATTTGCTTCAGATCCCAAACTAGCTATGTAACACGCTTGAAAAGTCTCTCTCAGAGTAAATATAAGTGTCCTGCTGCCAGCTGGATTCCAGTTTACAAAATCTTTCCAAGTACCACTCAACATGCAACTCTTGTTATTTCTCGCATCGGCCGCAGTATCAGTGAAAGCTGTAGACTTCATGGGAATGGATATTTCACAGGGTTGTATGGATTATATTGGTGGACTAGACCCGAAGATTGACGCTTTGTCTCCTAAAGTTGCCGCGATCGAGACGGCCGCAGTTGGCACGTCTGTTGAACAGCAAGCAAAAGACGCAAATACGCTTGCGCAACAAGCGATGACGTTATATAAAGCAGATCGTCAGAAAAAGGCTTCACAAATAAGTGGAGATAAAAATACTGCAGTCAGTGACCTGAACAAGGGTAAAGCCGCACTGGCTACGATATCCGCAGCTCCAGACGCTACACCGCAACTTATAACATCAGTGAAAGGCTTGAACGATAGTATTGCTGATGTCAAAGCATATGCTCGCGCAGGTCTGAGACCATGCGCAACAGACTTGCGAACGCTCCGAGCAGGATTCAAGGACGTAGGTGCACCTCAAGCGCAAGTTATAAACACTTTCCGATCAATGATGGGCGATGAAGAGTAAGAAAGACATACTGGGAAGTGAGAGAGAGAGAAAGGGAGAGAGGGAGAGAGACACTTGGCTACAGACTTGTTGCTTGTTCTTGATGTCGATTCAAATCGTCCATGATTTGTCTTAGCTGTCTAGTCTGAGCATAACCATAACATGTACCATTTCTTCAAACTTGTGTAGCGTCCCGCTCATTGCATAAACCCGCTACGGAAGCGGTCTCCGAATAACATGGTCGAGCGCGTCACTAGTCTTTCCTTGCTCAAGCCACGAGCGCAGGTCCGTCAATGGAATGTGGACCCATTATGCGTATTGCTACAATTTTTGGACAAAACCTCATTATTTGTCCTTTAAAACCCTCTCGATGCGCCTCGTCCGCCTCTGGAAGACCCACGGCCTCTTGGTCCTCCACGCCTAAAACAATAAAATTAACATCCTATGTACTCACGAACTTTATGGCGGGACTTACGCTTTACCACGGACGCCGCGTCCGGGCGCTTCTTCGCGCTTTCCTTTTTTGCTCTTTGGCGCATCATCTCTCAACAGAGTTTCGAGAGGCAGAGCATCTGACAATTCATAGTATCTGATGTTGTTTCCACGTATCGACATGGTATCTAGCTGTATCGTCGCATCGGAATCTCGCGCCTTGAGTCTGACTTGCTTCAAGTGTGTATTCATTTGCATATCGACAGAAGTGATGGTGCCCGTGACTGATGAGCCGTTTTTGAGTTCGATAGTGACTGTTTCATTCGTCAGTTTCATCAGAAAACTAGGCTGTGTTAGGAAACAATGACAAAAAGATCGGGAGATGTACCGAACGAGCTTCATGGTGTCAGAATGTGACGTCGATTATGGAAGGATCTTGCGCAGTGCTGTTCTATCGCGCAGCTGCGACCTTACAGACCAAGCTGCAGTGGCTCGTTCTCAAGCTGAAGAGCTCATATTGTCGCCGTATTGATCGTATAGAACAAGATCTGACCGTTCCTTCCTACTGAAAGGCAACCAAAGAAAGAGTACTGCTACAGCTTGTGCCAAAGAAACCTTGGTGTTCGTGAAAGGTTCAAAACCTATGTTTACATGTTAATCGACTCTGGGAGATGCTGAAACCACAAGCACAAGGACTTTACGGTGACCAGACAACGGGAACACATTCGGAGACTAATTGTTCTGCCTGTGTCCAGAATTCGACATCGATGAGAATGAGCCTTGACAGACAGGGGTGCTTTTACACTCTTTAAGAGTGGCATGCAGTGCTTGGCCTCACGTCGAAAGACGACATGAATAAGATTTCGACAAAAGTTCGGGCCATGGACGAGATCGATTTCGATCAGTATATGCCGGCGTGTCGCAGCTGCGAGTAGCTCAATCGAGGTTGTTGCCTATGATGGTCGGTCAAATTATTGCCATGATAGGGATAGGTAGAACAGCACCCAAGGGAGTCGTGCAATAGCATGATCCTTGCAAAAATTAAAAAAGTTCTTCGTTGTGTCGCTATCAAGTATACTACCGTCCTTGTCTCTATAATTCACTATACTTGATGCACAAAATACAGAATAAAAATGCATCAACTGGTTCGTGCTTAATTATGGACAGGTTTTGCTAATTTGTCGGCAGAGATGACTCTGTCAAGGAAGTAGGTAGGTGTCGGAGGCTTGTATGTTGCGTTGCCATACATTTCGCCATTGAACTCAGTGTATGGCTGATAAGCCGCCAATAAGGGTGGTAGCTTGGACGGTGCAACAACGAAAATCACAAGCATGCCCATGACCAGGTGTGGACTGAGGTGACAATGTGCAGGAAAGACTCCGGCATCGTCTGCGGATGCTTGGTACCTGATCAGTACCCAGCCTCCCGTCTCATCGCTCCGGAGGACAACTGACGGGTCTGAGGGATAGACATTCACAGTATCGCGCCGATAAGGATTCGGAAATCGCCCACTTTCCAGAGTTGATGCATTGAAATTCTCTGATCCTTGAGCCAAGATCCAGAACTTTCGAGAATGTAGATGCCAAGGATCTGGTGTATTAGCAAATGTACTCGCTACTGAGGGCGTTCGTACGAATATCAGTAGTTCCTCTGACGTTTGGCTTGTTCGTGATGAGGATATCCACTACTTGTCCAGCTTCCAATACATATGTGTCTGTGACGGAATCGTAAATTTCTGTGCCTGCCTCTGCTCGTTCGATCGAGGGCAGAGCTTTTACACCAGAAGCCAATTGTACCAAGTATGGAGCTTTGCCAGCAGTCACATTAGCCTCGTGATAGGTTTTGTGGTTGACCTGCCAAATAGAACCCTTATCGTTCCAGGTCGTCTGTTGCACATTCAATCTGATGACTGTCTTGTTAGAATTGTCAGGAGGTGGCACATCGACCAAGGCTTGCAGAGACTTGTCAATCCAGCCAAGCCCTGGGGGTAGGGGCTTCGAAGTCTCCTTATAAGCTGTGAAATGCGTGTTGCAGCTCATATCAATATACTTGTCATCAGAAACATGTTGTCCAGGCATTATATAGCGCAAGACTGCAAAATTCTGAATTCCAGGGTTTCGGAATCGAGTACTGAGCTGAATCGTGTACAATCCGTTGACCCCATCAGCCTCGATCTCTGCTAATGTTTTGGTTCTCAGCGTCGTACTTAGGCGTTGTCCTGGTGCAAACTCGATACCGTGCACTTCTCGCGGTAATAGATCCGTGCCATCGGCCTCGATCAAGGACATCTCGTGTTGCGATATGACAGCAGACACATACATCAATGACCCAGCATGAATCCATCTCAATCGGTAGCTTTTGTCAAGCTCGACATTGATGACCGGAAACATGGTTGAACACTTGGCTTCTCCACTGGTGCCATTGCTCAAACCATTGAGGAATATTTCATTAGAGGAATTCGTCCAGACAAAGGGGTCCGCTATGAGACCCTGGAGTAATTCTGCATCAGTCTTGTACCAATAATCTTGAATATACATGACCTTGTCAAGGTGTTTATGTTCGAGCTTGGACTCCTGGGGACTCTCTCGTGGCTCTATAATCAATGGTCCAGAACCAGTGCTTATCTGCAAGCCAACATGTGAGTGATAGAAATATGTGCCTGCATTTTCGTCATAGAGGACGAATTCGTACTCGAAGGAAGCTTGTGGAGCAATAGGCCACTGAGAGATTAACGGTGTACCATCGGACCAGGGAGTCGTTGCCATGCTTAGACCATGCCAATGCATTGTAAAGTTGTCGTGGGCCAGCATGTTGATCACTTTGATGATGACTCTTTGATTGGTGTGAAATCTCAATTCTGGACCTGGAGATGTTCCGTTAATGACCACAGATCGCCTGCTGTGTGTGCAATTGACCGTCAAATCTTTCTCTGAGACTATGAGCGTCTCATATCGAGTGTCCCATATATCATTGTCACTAAAAGTCTTGAAGCGTGGCGGTAGTGATGCCTGAAGAATGTCAGTAGAGGTCGCTCACTACATTTCTCTTGGAGAACCAGACTTTAGATCCTGCTTCTAAGCCGTTGCAGGCAGTAGCTTGGAGAAGGAGACATAACAGCAGACGGTATAGTAAGGAGAGCATCTATGAAGCTGCGCACAGTCTGGGAAGATTGTCTCGAGTGTTGCGCAATTACGTCCAAGTGAAGACTGGTAAGTGTGACAATGAATACGAGGCGCTCAGCAGGAATGATGTGGGATGAGTTGACTGCGGCAGAATCAGTCTGTTTGCGGAAGAGCTACTGCGGCAGATTGGTGCGATTTGTAGAGAGAGAGCCATGTGTGAGCAGAAAACTGGTTAACGGTTTCAGTTTGATTTCATCTGCAAGGATTCAATGAATAGAATCGCTACTTTGTCGTTTTCCCTGTAACCTGCAGTGTTTTATTTTACTTGCTTGAGATCAAAAGCAGGGCTCCTGTCGGATACGTGGTTGAGGTGTTGGCAAATAACGTGTTGTGTGATTTGATCTATGTGCAACCATGAGAGCAATCTCGCAGGGACTGTAACGTGCTACTGCACGCCACCGAGGACCAGAGAAGATCAAAGTACATGATCCGTAACGCGTTCAGTACTTGCTCATAAGTAAATCAGGTATATTATGATGTACTTAAAGACCAGTAACAATAAAAATACTTGTCGCCTGCATGCAGTTCTACCGTCATATTTGTGCCGTGGTCGAGTATCATCAAGGTAGTTGGAAGTCGGTAACGAAAATTTGCTTGAATTGTGTCACCTCCTGCTGCCCAGACATATTATGGTGACTGAATCTCCTCGCACAAACATCATTTCGCTATGCTTCTTTACGGTCTGTCAGGTTAGCATATTTATCAGGGTACGTCTTCAGGAAACCTACCCTGACTACCTCTTGGTCCGTCTCCTCATCGAATTCCACGATAGTGATTGTCTCCTCGGCATCGCCAAGAACTATGTTGCAATGTGAATCATAGGCATGCAGTCGCCCTCTCAATTCGCGATCCCCACGAAGCTTGACATATACCTTTGAGACTGTCAGATAAAGAAGAACGAAGATCTGGAAATCCATACTTGTTCATCCAAGGAAAGCCGGACCAGATCGAGCGGCTCTTGTATGGCAGAAGTTCCATTCATCTTGTTAAACTTCCCTTTGTTCTTGCCAGAATCTGAGTGCTATTGCGAGGGTCACGATATTCTTGACTGAATGTCTGCTTGGAGCAGATGCTTCAAGAAGACGCGTACTGAACGGACATGTCCTTGGTCAGACTTGGCGCAACTCGCAGTTAGTCTGCTCCATCCATGGATCAAAAATATTGCACGTGCATATAGTATACTGTCCTGGAGGAGCCCTCTATACACAAATTGTGGAAAACTTGAACGAACGGGCGACAGGCAAGTGAAATTATCGAGGCCGATTGCGAGAGGATCCCGAGTTGTTAATCTTACATAGTCAAGATGTCTAAAATCGAAGAAATTACTGACGATGCGGAAGTTCAGCAGATCGACAAAGCTGGTGCCGACTCTGAATCTGAGGGCGAGGAGGAATTGGCTGGTGCTTCAGCCGATTCCTTGCAGTCACGATCTGAGAAAAAGGCTCGAAAAATGATCTCGAAGCTTGGGCTGAAGCAGATTCCGGGCATCACTCGAGTGACCCTGAGACGACCAAAAAACGTATGTATTTTACTAGACGGACTATGCTAGCAAATCGAGCATATCGTTCAAAGTACTGAACAAGCTAGATTCTGTTTGTGCTTAACACCCCAGAAGTCTTCAAATCGCCCAACAACGACTGCTACATTGTCTTTGGAGAGGCCAAAATTGAAGATCTCAACCAACAGGCCCAGGCAAATGCTTTGGCACAACAGGCTGCTCAAGAGCAAGCCCAAAGCCAGGGAGCAAATGCTGCTGTGGAGGATGCCAATGCCGGTAAGAAACCTGAAGTTGAGGAAGATGAGGGAGAAGTAGACGAGAGCGGTGTAGAGTCGAAAGACATTGACCTCGTCATGGAGCAGACTTCTTGTTCGCGCGGAAAGGCTGTCAAGGCACTTAAAGCTAACAATGGAGATATTGGTGAGTCTTATTCCAGTCGAGACTCCTTCAAAGAGTGCTAACGTGCTCGCAGTCAATGCTATCATGGAAATTACCATGTAGATACCTCAAACTCACCCAAAAGTTAATAAACAGCATATTCCTTCACTCGTATAGCAGTGCGTGCTTGTTTTCTCTCGAACATGTTTTGACTTGTCAATCTCTCACATATATAGTACGCACGATCGAGGTGAGCATTGCCAGATATCTCCTCACATAAGATGACCAGATACATATAGGGTAGTATGATGGCTCAAGTCGCATCAGCAGTGCACCGTCAAGACTGGTCAATCAAATGTATTTTGACAGCAAATGTTCAACTTCATTCATGTATGTCCTTTGTCTAGGCTAGCATGTGAGTGACACCGTGTTGCGCAGCATTAATGAGAGCTTGCAATCAAGTTGCGTGCACGAGGATTAAAATGCGCTTGGACCATATAGCATCGGGCATAAGCACAGCCAAGAGCCTAGCACCGGATATCTTGCCGGCACCTTCATGTCTGACGCGTGATGGCTCGCCAAGAGCAAGATACGGCAGGTCACCAAGCATGCGGCAGTTTGCTTTTCCCTAGCGTTATATACTGTACAGTGATATATGTACACTTCACAAACGGGACGACGCTTCCATAAAGTACGCGCATCAGAGATACATGCATTGGTAAGAACAGGCTCAGCCATAGCTAGCGAGAGCGGAGTCTTGGCACTTCCAACCACTCGCGCGCGACCTTGCAGCAGGAATGAAGCACGATCTTACCGCTTTGCCCTAAGTATCGATCTATGAGATTATAAGGCTGCGAGCGTTAATCTACCTACGTCCTACAGATATATGCATTCAGTGTATGTGTGTGCTTGGACTTCGGATCAGGCGTCAACCTTTTCTGGCTATGTATTTTCATGTGAGCTTGACAGGTGAATGTCTATGCACATCATGACGCTCGCTAAACGGCTGACACTCCCGCAAAACGCTCGATCTTATTTGTCCCCCTGAACTTTACTTTCAAACCCCCTCGCGTCCCAAAATAGGTCAAATTCTCAACAGCCTAGACCACACGTTCCTAAAGGCATTTTCATCTCTCCGCTCCGTTCCTCAATACTCGTTTGAGCTCTGACTAGTTCTGAATAACTATCATCTTTTGACTCGACAATCAATCACTTTCTTTTCTGCAAGGTCAGCTGTGCTCATAAGGCACTGTGCTTTTCTGCTCCAACATTAGTCTATCGCTCATACATTCGTTTTTACCCGCGCGTAGCCAGCACCATCTCCAAAGTCACATATAGGATCAGTCAGTCGCTTATTGCAGCTCGCGAAACTCAACATTATATCGCATAGCAATTACTGTTTCAAACAAGATCCTGTCTACACACTAAACACAAATGTCAACATTTGTCACAACACTCGCAAAGCGGTCCGAATGCAAGGGCGACCACTGCTATACTGATATAGCGCTGTGGAAGATCATAGTCTGCACTGTGCTGCCCGTATCTGCCCTGATAGTGGCTATAGTGTACTTCTTCGGAGTGCGGCACATGAACAAGATGAGGAAATTGGAGGAAGCTGAGGAACGATACGATTCATTAGACTGGGAGGAGGACGACGCACATCTCAATGCCTCTAGTAGCACGCAACGCGTCAATTCTTTCTACGACAACCAAAAACCTGGTTACGCTAGGTCAACCACGGCGAGCAGCTTCACGACAATAACACCTAGTATCACACGACCTTCACTTTCACCATCACAAGATAAAAAAGAAAATCCTTTCGTGTATCAAATGGAAGAGTATTCAAATTCAATGATCGATGTGCCTATCGTGAAGGATTCTACCTATATAGTTCCGCCGACGGATGAATCCGACGACTGGGGCTATGTTGATCCTGTTACACAGATGCCAAATCGAACCCATTCACCCAAGCGTGGGATGCAAAGTCGCAAGGGTCGTTTTTAGAAGAAGATTGAGAAATGCAGAACTAGGGACAACCTGCGACGAGTCGATTGATTTGCTGAGCTTCGACCGTAATTAGTAATGAATACGTACTCTTTTTGCTTTTGTGCACTGCTTGCTGTTCAGGACTGAGTAGTCCCTGATTAGTCTTTGTTCTTCAAAACACGCCGTGAATTCAAACACTGAGGATACGAACAAGAGCAGAAGAATAGAGGCACATCGTGGATTTCCAGTCATCCAACTTCGAGCTCGACTAAGCTCTCCTCGAGCTTGAAGCTGGATGACTAAAGATCATTTCGAAGACGAGAGAACTAACTATCAAATGCCGCGACAATGGGAGGCCGATAATCACACAATCGAGAACTACTTCCACGAGAGAATATGAGCTTTGCCTTTGCAAATCGTTACATGGTGTATGAAATACTTCGACCCGTGCACTCATACGATATTTTCATGACGGGAGATACGAAATCACTCCTGAAAGGGTCAATCTGCCACTTGTCGGTGTCTTGACTCTTCTGGCAATTGAAAAAGCCGTGAATAAGAGTTTTGACCAAACTTCATCATAAGAAAAAAAGTACTCGACATGTGGGCGTACTGAGCCTGTGAGTAGGAAGGAGTTTTTCTCGAAAATAGGAACGCTGGCTGTGCTTGCAGAGGAGTCCATCAACGGGAAGGGAGGACAATATTTCGGAAAGGAGGAGTATAATGCGCCAATTCCGTTTCTTGCACATGTCAATACCGCGTAGAGAATGCCCATTGCTTGGCAGAATGATGACGCATCTTTTTGACAGTCAATTCAGGGACGAGGCAAGCGTTCACGTCACTGGTCACCTGTAAGATTTCAATTCAAGGCAGTATGTATGTCGATACCGTAGCAAGTCAACCTTCTGTAGAACGTCACGTAGGGCGATCAGTATATGTATTCTAATGTGCATCACTTTTGTAAAGCAGTTTTAGCCGACAAACACAAAGAATTTTCGGCCGTTCGGCATACGGTGGAACCGTGGAAGAACTGCAATTAGCCACAAGGTGGAGTTCCGCGGTGACGTTCTTGCTAACGCATTCCATCATCAGTATATCGTCCAATCGCCCATCGGTTCCCACTCAAGCTCTACAAGTACTGTGAACCACAGACTTCTGTCCAAACACAAACTAATTCAAAAATGGTTGGTCACTATCAGCACGTAGGCCAATCAGTAATTTAAACATGATTAGGTGCTACACAAACATGTTGATGCAGAAGAGATTCTTAAGAAAGCAAGAGGTGGATCGACATCAAATAAGAACAGAGCTCAAGCATCAACGACCGTGAGCACACCATACTCTGGTCGATACGAAGCTTTCGATGATATTCCCAAGTACGCTCTACCAGAAACTGGTATTGCGGCTAATGCTGCATATCAGCTCGTCCACGACGAACTCGAATTCGATGGACGGCCGAATCTCAATGTAAGAAATTTGCGAAGCAACCCAAGATGACCTACTAATCGACTGATCCAGCTTGCATCTTTTGTGCATACTTACATGGAGCCAGAGGCTGACAAGCTGATCATGGAGAATATCTCGAAGAACATGTCTGACGCAGACGAGTATCCAGCCATGATGGACATTCACGCCAGGTGTATCTCTATGGTTGCTAATCTTTGGGGGGCCAAAGGTGGTAGAGCTATGGGTACAGCTACCACGGGTTCTTCTGAAGCTATCATGCTCGGCGGACTTGCCATGAAGAAGAGATGGCAGGAGAAGCGAAAAAAGGCTGGTAAGCCTTTCGATAAGCCAAATGTGATTATGGGATCCAATGCTCAAGGTGAGTGAAACGCTCTATCTCAGTAGGGATACTAACGTTACAGTTGCAATTGAGAAATTTGCACGATACTTTGAGGTGGAGAATCGTCTGATTCCAGTATGCGCTGAGTCTCGACACTGCTTGGACGTTAGCAAGATCGAAGAACAACTCGATGAGAATACAATCGGTGTCTTTGTGATCCTTGGTAGTACATACACTGGACATTACGAGGACGTCGAAGGAGTCCACCAGTTGCTCGACGCATTTGAGAAGAAGACTGGCCACGATATTCCTATCCATGTGGATGGAGCATCTGGGGCCATGGTTGCACCATTTGTGCATCCTTCTGTCAAATGGGGTTTCGAGCTACCACGAGTGAAATCTATCAATACCTCCGGAGTAAGCACCATCACCCTCGCTCCAGCTCATCGTGCTAACCTGGTCGTAGCAGTAAGAACTTGAAATTTTGATGGTCGATTGATTAACTGTGTTAGTAAATTTGGTCTTGTTTACGCAGGCCTTGGTTGGATTATCTTCAGAGATGAAGAACAGCTGCCTAAAGAGCTCATCTTTGAGCTGCATTATTTGGGAGGTACCGAGGAGTCATATACTCTGAACTTTTCCCGACCTGGTGCCCAGGTGATTGCTCAGTACTTTAATTTCCTTCACCTTGGATTCGAAGGCTATAAGGCAATCGCTGAGGCTGACCTAGAGAATGCGCGTGTCTTATCATCATCTCTAGAAGCTACAGGCTATTTCGAATGTGTTTCGGATCTACACAGAAAGAAAGGCGTACACTTGTTCAATATTGAAGAGAACGGTGGTCTGCATGACGGTACTGAAGTCGTAGCTGGCGAGACGACGAATGCTGAGGGCTTCAACGCCAGTCTTCCTGTCGTCGCTTTTAAACTCACAGACAAATTCCAAAAGGACTACTCTCACGTTCAGCAGGCGGCTGTGTCAACGCTTATGCGAGTCAAAGGATGGATTATTCCCAACTAGTACGTCTTCTTTTGTACCCTATGGCCGCACTAACAGATTAGTCCATTGCCAGAAAATGAGGAAAAGATTGAGATTCTGCGAGTTGTTGTTCGGGAGTCTTGTTCATCAAGCATGATTGACCGCTTGATTGAGGATATCATTGAAACTGTCGAGACGTTGATTAACGCTGATGCCGTTGACATGAATGCTCTTGCAGGTAACAATCTCTCTATGATGCCAAAAACACATGAGGCCAAGCATGCCTCTAAGGGTAAGAAGGCCGGCACCAAGGCACACGCTGAACACCACAAACAGCACAAGAACATTTACGCTCGACCGTGCTAAGGAGCAAATTCCTCACGCTTCTAACGGCACGCGAGTAGATTTACTCAAATTAAAATTGCTCCACAGATATTATGCATCTATCCACTTGAGACTCTTGTCCAACTCATTTTAACCATTTACTTCTTCTCTCTTGCACAAAAGTATACGTCTAGATATTTGATTATGATTTCGTCGACATTGCTGATTTCTGAAAACAAACTTTTACGTTTGGCTATTCGACTAATGGGTCAACTCATACGATCCGAAAAATTTCCTCGTTATGGGATGCGGCCTGCGCCTCATGAAAGCATTGTAGAGCCTGCTGGTTGGTAGACATACACCTAGTGTGAGTAATTGTGAATGGGTTTTAATGAGGAACCTAGTTTACAATAATATAAAGGGAATATTTGTCGCTTGCGTGTATCGGCAATGGAGAGCTCCCACAGCATGTCAATAATCCCGTCCCGACAGGTCGGCGTCCATATCGATCAGATCTGTGACTTGAGAGGTATTGAAACAAACAAACAAACAAATCACGCGGCAGTAGTATCGTAGAATACATCACGAAATGGATCTAGTGAATCAGTTGAACGATCGGTTGCTTTTTGCAATCCCTAAAAAAGGACGATTATATGAAAAGTGTTTACAGTTTCTCGAAGGTGCAGACATCAAGTTTTCACGCAACCATCGTCTCGATATTGCACTCTCCGTCAACCTTCCTGTGGCGCTTGTCTTCTTGCCCGCTGCGGATATTCCCCGTTTCGTAGGTGAAGGCAATGTGGATCTCGGTATTACGGGGCAAGACGTTCTCGCCGAGTCTATCGCAATGGATTCTCACATCAGGGTGGATGAATTGCTCGATCTCGCATTTGGACGGTGTAAATTGCAAGTCCAAGTACCAGCTAATGGTCCGTACCAGACCGTTGACTCGCTTATCGGTAAGAGAATCGTCACATCTTTCGATTACCTAGTGAAGGATTACTTCCAAAAACTGGAGTCAAAATTACTAGGCAAGGAGCTCAGTATCAACGAAATCTCAACAGATGTAAAGTACGTGGGTGGGAGTGTTGAAGCTGCATGTGCACTTGGTGTTGCAGATGGTATTGTCGATCTGGTTGGTATGTGTGAAGCGAATTTAATCCCTACCACATCGCAAAACTAATTTGCTTCAGAATCTGGCGAAACTATGAAGGCTGCAGGGTTGAAAGCTATCGAGACAGTCATGGAGACATCATGCTGTCTCATCCAATCGGCCAATCCACGACACCCAGAGTTGATCAAGACAATCCTATCTAGAGTGCAGGGCTACATGTCGGCTCAACAGTATGTCCTTTGTGAATACAATGTGCCTTTAGCAAGCCTCGAGGCCTGCGTCAAGATCTCTCCTGGCAAACGGGCTCCGACCGTTCAGACACTACTTGGTGACACTGAAGAATGGCGTGCAGTAAGTGTCATGGTGCCCAAGAAGGAGAGTGCTGCAATCATGGACAAGCTGTCTGTTGCGTAAGTTTTCGTGTACGAGTCCGTCTTCGCAATGTGCTGATAGGCTACAGTGGTGCACACGATATCTTGGTCTTTGACATCAAGAATTCGCGAGCATGATTTTTGCACCATCATTCCACCCGAATTTATGGAGAGCTGTCATTGCGCGGCGCAGATCCGAACTATTGTGCGGCTGGCGAGTCGACGTTACCACGGCCGTTTTTCTGCTATTCTTGCTCCAGGACTCTGCACAGCAAGCTCGCTCAGTAAAGTATGGACGATGTTCGATCGTGATACTTGCGTATACGTCGCAAAGCGGATTCTACTATTGGTCATTATTGCGCACAGTATACCTAATTGGGCTTTGCTCAGCCACGGCGCTAGCAACGACGTCAGTGCACTCGCGCAGTGTGGCTTACGCAAAGTTCTTCAGCCACGCTTGAATAAGCAGGTCAACGCCAATCCTCTATAGAGCCATGACTCGGGTCCTTGGAGCTTCGCATCAATGTTCTGAGCAGTTTGTAAATGATAGATTAGAGGCTATATGAATGTCAGCAGTACTCGTGTTGCATCATGTGGCATTAACCCGTGCTTTGGAGTATCAAAACTATATTGCAAATGTGAGAGGATTAGGAAGACGACCAATCATCACCTTATCTTCCACGATGGCGATGGCACTGATGATTGCACGCGCGCCATCTATGTAGCCTGTAATTTTTGCGCCTTCTCTAAACAATATAAATACCACGCCTGCGCTGTTCCTTCCTCACACAAGCGCTTCAGCAATCTATAGCCACTACAACTTATTGTCATCATGGGCGCAGTCGCTTCTTGTCTTCAGACGATAGTCAGTGCTATTGGCGCATTCTTCATGGTATCGCACCCTCCTTACTTGAGCAGCCTTACCACTCATACTAATATTGACGATAGGCCATCATAAATGGTATATCAGCCGTCTTATCGGCTCTCGTCCGCGGCATTGCGGCCGTCTTTAGCGCTATCATCAATTGGTAAATTTCCGACTTAACCTGCGTAGAAAAGAACCTGATATGTCTAGTATCTGTTGTGGTAAAGGTGGTTCAAGGAGCAGAGCATAGCACCGTCGTAAACAGAAGACTACGACGTTAAATATTTAGTCTTACTACATAAATCAGCAAGGTGCTTTCAGTCAGCCGTTTCGCGAAGAGTGTCACGCAGCAGCTATTCGCGCATCACTTGAGGTTTGTGGCGCATATCATTCCATAGTACTCTTAATATAATTTACTTTGTCCACGGGATAAATACTTTTTACCAAGGCTACGCCACATTTTTGTTTGTGGAAGGAATCTCCGCTGCTCCAAGAATGTCAAAATTGTAGTATCCGAGACTTAAAGTCTGTTATAAAGGAATGCCGTGAAGAGGCTCTTTGCAGAGCGACCACAAGAAACTCATTGATATAATTAGCCCTGTGACAATCTAGCAAAGCTATTCCGATGTTATAGAGCCGCCCAGCATTACAGTTCAGAACTCTAGAGCTACGACATCTGTTTACATTCGCATACTTTTATAGCTTATAGCAAATCGCCCTTCCTCGCAAGATTCCGCCGCGATTCCCTCCCTTATATGACAAGAGCTCAATGAAATTGCCGGGGGGAATTGAAAGTACGACGGACGAGTCCAAACAATTGAAGCATCGAAAAGCCGTTGTAGGCGGCAAAGATATTCGCGAATCGGATCTCATCGTCGTATCTGATCGGATTTACGGCTTTGAGGCACAAACTGATCATGTATGGAGAGTATTGATCTTTGCATTAGGAACGCCTTTACAGCGAGGTGTTCCATAGACGGGCAAATTGAAGAAATGTGCTTGAAACTGGAATGACGGACAACGCAGCGCTTCTTGTTGGGGAGAGTTTACGGCTCACGCTACAACTGAAATTCCAGCAGAAAGTACTGGAAGATATTTATGGCGTTGATGGACTAGTCGTTCTCGCCCGTGGTCTGGGGCTCTTATCCATCGTGGTTAATCTGCTACATACCTTAAACAAGCCCAACTCGCTCGTTATCATCCTTGGAGCAGACCAAGATGAACAAATGTGGCTTGGCGAGAAACTTATAGAGTTTCCTGGTGGTGGCCGGCCTCTGAATGTCATCAACAGTGATGCCACGAGTGTAGGACAACGTGAAAGAATGTATAAAAGGGGAGGACTATTCAGTGTCACTTCCAGAATCCTGATTGTTGATTTCCTCACAAACATTGTGGACCCGGCCATGGTGAACGGCATGATTGTCATGAAAGCAGATCGAGTCAGTGCTACAAGCATGGAGGCGTTCATTCTACGTATATTCCGCCAAAAAAACAAGGAAGGATTCATCAAAGCATTCTCAGATCAACCAGAACCGTTTGCGACTGGATTTGCTCCACTTGCCAACACAATGAAGAACCTCTTCGTCAGGTCAGCTTATCTGTGGCCCAGGTTTCACAAGGATGTAGCCGACAATCTGGAACGAAGAAAGGCCGATGTCATCGAGTTGGAAGTCATGATGACGCCAGCAATGAGAGACATACAAATTGCCATTATTGAGTGCATGGAAGCCGTGATGGGAGAACTGAAAAAGGCCAACAGTCAGCAGTTGGATCTCGAAGACTGGTCGACTGATGCAGCACTCCATCGGAATTTTGACCAGATAGTGAGGAGACAATTGGATCCGGTATGGCACCGCGTCAGTTTCAGGTCGAAACAGTTGGTCACCGACTTGACCTCGTTGAGAAGTCTCTTACACGCTTTACTCAACTATGATTGCGTCTCTTTCAATAGACTCATTGAGGGTATTTTTGAGACGAATAATAGTGGCATGAAAGCAAAACATCAAGATCAATCGGCATGGTTGTTTCTCGAGGCAGCAAATACGATTTTCACCTTAGCTAGACGACGCGTCTACAAGTCCACGTCCAACACCGACACGCCGGTTGGAGTCTTGCCGCTCGATTTGGAGACGACTCTTGAGGAGCAACCAAAATGGGAGCAGCTTAGTGAAGCACTGAAAGAAATTCACGAGGAGACACATTTCAATCCACCAAGCGACGAAGCGAATAATACTATTCTAATCATGTGTAGTGACCAAAAGACCTGTACGCAGATTAAACAGTACCTCGAGACAATGAAATTGCGGTCTGGAGAGGAGCCATCGGGTAAATCCCTCTTGAGTCGTAAATTCAGAGAATTTATGTCCTGGAAACAAACGTCGAAGGCGAGGACGGAGGAACTTTTCCGCGACAAGATGGAGCAAGAAGCCACCAAAGAAGCGCAAAAAAGGGGTGTCACTTCATCTTATCGTGGACGCGGTGCACCTGCCAACAAACGTCGCCGTGTACGCGGCGGATCGACCACAGCTTCACTGAGTCGACCTGTCACAAATGGAGTCGTCGACTTGACTGCCCTGGCCGAGAAGGTCCTCGATGAAACAGACGCAGGAATGAGTGCCGAGCAGGCGGTCGATCCCTTGGAGAACATGGAAGAGTGTTTCCGGTTACTTGATCTTGACGATTTGATCCTCGTTATGCCCTATGAAGGTGATCTGGACGACAGACTGTTGGAAGACTACAAGCCACGACACGTAATCATGTATGAATTAGATCCTGCATTCATCAGACGCATCGAAGTGTACAGGGCAACCTATCCGTCAATTAATCTACGTGTCTATTTCATGTTTTATGGGGGTAGTGTTGAAGAACAAAGGTATCTCTCAGTCGTGAGGAAGGAGAAAGATGCCTTCACTCGATTGATTCGTGAGAAAGGTAACATGGCACTGATGTTGACACACGACAGTCGTGGCATAGAAGACCCACAAGAACAGTTCCTGAGAACCCTGAATACGAGAATCGCCGGAGGTGGTCGTACCAAAGCTACGGCAGAGCCCCCAAGGATTATTGTGGACGTAAGAGAGTTCAGATCAAGTCTGCCATCTCTACTACACGGTCGAAATCAGCAGATCATTCCTTGCCAGCTGACTGTTGGTGATTATATACTCTCACCAACCATGTGCGTAGAACGAAAGTCAGTCCGGGATTTGATTCAAAGTTTTCAAAATGGACGATTATTCAACCAGTGTGAACAGATGATGCAGTACTACAAAACACCCATCGTCCTCATCGAATTCGACCAAAACAAGTCGTTTAACCTTGAGCCGTTTGCCAACTTTGAGACAGGGAATATCGACATGACGCATCTGCAATCTAAAATAGTTCTCTTGACACTCTCTTTCCCGAGCATCAAGTTCATCTGGAGCTCGTCGCCATATGCCACTGCAGAGATCTTTGAAGAGCTGAAGCGGACCAACGAGGAACCAGACCCGCTAGCCTCCGTCATGTACGGATTGTCCGACACTACAAACGATATCGAAAAGACTATCAATCAAGCCGCGATCGATCTACTCGAAGCCTTACCCGGAATCAGTGCTAAAAGCAGTTGGAATGTCTGTAGTCGAGTAGAAAACGTAAGGGCGTTGGCACAATTAAATATCGAAGAGCTCACAACCATGATTGGGCCTGAAAACGCCCGCACTTTATGGCGATTTTTGAATAAAGACCTGTCGGCCTAAGCAGCAAGTTACTTGACGACCGGAGGCCGTGTCGCACGGTTTCGAAGAACGCGAGATACTACCCAATCGCCTATCGCAGATATCCCAGTCCCCTGGATCGCGGAACAACCCAACACTCCGCCCTCGAGAGGTCCAATGGCTTGGACTACTTCACTCAAAGCATCCTTGACATAAGCCAAGTCCAGGGTGTCAGACAAGTCCATCTTATTGACCACGATGAGCATGGGAATGCTACCTTCGCTACTGCTGCCTGTGTCATCCGACGCCTCGCTATTCGCAATCTGCTTCGCGAGGTTTGCTAGCACTTGCCTTGACTCATCAAATCTCTCAGAGGATGAACCGTCGATGATGTAGATGATTGCATGAGACTCTGACAAGTAGCGTGACCATAAAGATTGCAAGGTAGCTTGCCCCCCTAAATCCCAGACGGAAAAATTCGAGCCATTCATGGTCACTTTCGCCCTGTTCTGTCCGACAGTAGGACGAATATTGTTGGTCTTGCTTGCATCAAGCGGACGTTCGACGATATTCTTGCCTTGTTGCGATGATGGGTAATGCATTTTCAAAGATTCAAAGAGCGTAGATTTTCCGGCATTATCGAGGCCAAGCAAAAGAATCGCGTATTCATCCTGGCGTGTGAGAGTGTAGTAGATGTCCGACAACAAAGTGAACATCGGCACGTCGCACCAGGAAGATTCGCGACACTGAAGAAGCTGATTATTATGTGTGATGGTCTAACGGAATCTCCGAGTCACGTGTCTGCAATAGCTTGGCGGACAACCACGGTTGAGCTCTTGTAGCGAGATGTGATGTGATTAGAATATCTTATTTCGATGAACTAATTTTGATGGCTACGGCAGATTTCACTCTACTTTTTATTTTTTCTTAGCGTCAATAGCTTTTATTATTAGATCGGACTCGAAAGAATGAACTTGTCCCTCTGTGCGCCTAGACGTCAAGGTTAAATTATATTTGTCAATGCACGCGACGCTCTATTTGTGCTACAGCAGTGGAACAAATTGGTCGTTACAGGCTGCTTTAGGCTTTCTTGGTGGTGCCCAACTCTTCTACACGACCCACCTGTCCGTCTAAAGCTTGACTCCTAAGCACAGGGTCATCTTGTAATTCATCTTTCTCGGCATCACCACTACCTTCCTCATTATCATCATCAACGTAATCTTGTACCCGGACCCAATCTTTCTGCTGTCTTTTAGTCCACCAATCTTGCTCAGACTTCACGGATTCGTCCATTGCAGTAAAGGTAATATGTCCCAATGATCCCATCAATTTGTTTCTGGTATAGCTCTGGTTAACGCTTTCTTGCTCTTTTGCTTCTTTTCTCTTCTCCTCGTCAAGTTTTTTTTGTTCTTTGGCAACTTCGGAATCTACTTCATCCTCTGTTCTCCTTGCTTGTCTTTCATTTTTCATTGAGACTTTACCGTTGCCGAGTGAGAGGCTGATAACACGACCCTTGTCATTATCTGCATGCATTGCCGCCTGTGCTTTACGTAGTGCTAACGCGCGCTCGGCAGGGCTTGACCATTTGTCAGTACTTTCAGTCGTAAAGTCAGAAGCCTGATCGATGACCGTCCTTCTATACCCGCTTCTAACATGGGCAAGCAGTTCATTTTTTCGTGTTTCTGCTGCTTCCGTCTTCTCCCGGACTTCGTCCTCATTCAATCGAGATGCATTTGTTGACCCATAACTCGCTCCTAGCTTTCCTGAATACGCAATTTTTGCACCACTGCCAGCACTCGCCTTCTTCGACTGTTGCTTTGCTTGAGCACTTTCAGCTCCTCGTTCGCGCCTCAGTTCTGCTATTATCTCCTCTTTTTGATGGCGGGTGAGTAGTTCCGAATTACAATAACTGCAGCGTGCATATGATTCGATGGAGCATATAATCTTTCCGCAAGAGAGACAATTGGGAGATACCTGATTTAGACCGTGTCTACGAGCAGCGCAATCACAACTTAAAAGCTTCTTGGACTTGTCATCCTTCATATCTAGCTCAAGTTCTCGGAGCGCGGCATCGATTTCAGATAACGCATCAACCTTTTTTACCTTCTGACTGGCTTGAGCACGAGGTTGTGTTTGAGTCCTTGAACTTCGACCCATATCTGATGTCATATATGCATTGCCGATAGGCTTCTTTTGAGTTACAGGATCCGCTTTGCGTTCTGGAGAATCTTGTTGCTTCCCTGGTTGAACCAGATTTTGAGCTCTCTTAGATGGCACAGTGGCTCTTGAAGTGGGCGGGAAAAGGCGAGAATTAAACTCTGCAATGAATGTATAAGCTTGAGGCTCGCTGCCCAGGAAACTGGTGAAGTGTGCAGCAACCTCTTCCGGTGTAGATAGTTTCGTTGCATTTCTTGTCAGCTGCAGCAGCGATTCAGCGTCCAGATAATCTATCATCGTTTGCAGATGATGCAAGGCCCATTTCTCTAGCGAAGTAGAAGCCATGGTAGGAATTGAAAGACTATATACAAAGATAGGGGAAGATATGAATTAATCAATTCTCAGCTGTATCTCAGAGGAATGCAGCGACCGCGAGTAAGTATTGAGTATTATCATGAGGCAAGTCGTGGCTTGAATGTTCTCTATACGGAATTTGTCCGATGTTTATGCGACAAATGCTAGACCTGCTATGAGCACGTACTTGTACAGCTATGTGTATGTATGAGTATGAGTTCTCGATTGTGATTGTTCGAGCTACTGACTGTCTGCTGTCGTAGTGATAATCATGGCCAATGCTGATATACTTATGTGTAACTGACTTCTGATTGCCAAGTTCTCTATGCTACCAAGTAGCCAAGATCACTGTGTTTCCTACCGTTATCTTCAGGACTTCCCTGTTGTATTTCTAGACCAGTTGAGCCTTCTTCAGCCAACTCCACTGACCTATTGGAGCTCTTATCTTTTAAGGTTTTCCCCGAGGATGGACGCGGCGTCAGAATAGATCGTCCTGAATTCGGCCGAGATCGACTTGGCGTCAAGGACAACTGAGTAGTACTTCTCCAGGATGCTGGCCTCGAGGGCGTTTCTCGAGATGACTTTGAGCTATCCCCTTTGATGCCGAGTTCCGCAATCGCGTTGTCGTTTTGTCCTTCTTCTATGGCGTCCTGATACGGACTTGCCGGACTTGTCTCTATGCCCCTAGGCTCAGAGGGTGTGTTATCCATAGCTTGATAAGAATCCAGCCATGGAGACACTGTTGTAGTGCTACCAGTGCGCCGACGCTGTAATGTGGCAAACTTGAACGACGAATTGTGTGAATCACCAGAGCTTGGCTTTTCTCTGGATGTTATCGGAGTAGACGGTTGTGCTTCATCCAACACCCCTAAAAGACTCTGCAATAGACCACTTGTATGATCATGAGTCGGAGATTGCGGCCGAGCTAATATGGCCTGGGGAGGCACTATATGAAAAATCTCGTCACCACATCTGGCATCTTGTGTCCAGGGATCTGGTGTGTCAGCAAGGCTACATTCAAGGTGATCCGCCTTTTGTGCTACGCCTGCGTAGATTGCCAACTCCGCCTTGCAGATGATGTTGGATCTCACAGCGACTCTGGACCATGTCTCGCAGTGATAATCCAATGCGCTATAAAAGTATTCTGATTTGAGCGAATCAATTTCGTCGGCCAATCTCGTCAGATCTGCCAGAGCTTCTCTGAACTTGCTGAGTGAACGTTGTTTCTTGTGTGCAAGAGCTAGATGTTCTTTTTCTCTTTTCGCTAGGACTTTCATTTTGGCATCGAGATCGACCTTGTATTCCTCTCGACGCTGCGCTGTAGTGTCGATGAAATTCTCTAGGTTCTCGCGCAACGGAATTTCGAAGGATCTATATATAGTGTCACTCAGGACACTTTGATGATTTGCCAAGAGAAATTGAAGACCAGCGACGTTACTGAGACCCTCAGCGGCCTCATCTACACCTTTTATGCGCGAGCAAGCCTCTAGTGCAGCACCAAATCTGTTAGCGCTTTGGCTTAGAGCTGCAAGTTGATTGCGATATGCCTTGGCACTTTCGAGCAAGTCTTCATACGTCGCTACGGATTTCTCGATATCCGAGGGATACAGCAGTGTTTTGGGAAGAGTCGAAGCGGCTATTGTCGAGAACGCTGGAATCATGACCGATGCTGGAGCACTTGAGAGTATTGTGGACATGCTGAATCTTGAGATGTCCGGTAACGCTCCGGCTAAACAAAATGCAATTACTATCACCAACGCAAGATATTGGGTCTTGTAATCAATAGAGCGACAAGCGAATCGGCGTTATAGCGGCAAGCATCAATTCTCTCGTTGTATGTGTTAACATTGTTGCAGCCAAAACACAAGACAAAACACGGCGCAGGAAGGCGAGTAACACGATCGGGACCTCCGATCAAAGTTGTGGAGATTCATGAGAACCAAAGTCGACTTCTACAAGATCTCTTGGGTTTTGATCTTCGTACAGAAGCGAACGTGCTGGTCATGGGTCGGTCACGGCTCGAGACTCCTACAGGTTCTTTCCCTCCTATACTGCGTCTGTTGGATATGCACTTTTCCTCTACGGAGCCACTTCCACAGAAGAAAAGATGCTTGGACTTACTAGTTGTCTATCTGAAAAACATTATGATGGAACCTGACGAAGACAAATTCCGTACAATCAGAATGCGTAATGTCAGGTTTTCAAAGGATGTCGCTCAGTGTCCTGGAGGTGAACTTCTCCTCCGCGAGATCGGTTTCCAGAAAAAAGTCAAGGATTTCGAAGAGTATCTTGTTCTGGCAAGCTCTATAGACCCCTCGGAACACTATTGGCGAGTCAAGAGATCTAAAAAAATGATGGACGAAGCAATTCTGACTGATAAGCTCGCCCCGGCAAACATGATTCGTACCGAAAAGGAAGCAAGGGAGGCTATAGTACGGCAAATTGAGCAAGATGCACAGGCTAGAAAGCATAAACAAGAAAGAGGCAAGATTTCTGTAAATCAATTGGCAATAGATACTGAGCCGTCGGGCTCACCAAAGTCCGCAGCGCTACGAGCAAGCGTTGCTGCTCTTCGAAGGATAGAAGCGCTAGCGGCCCCATCCACTCAAGCATCCGTTATGCTGCCTACACCTTCGCTATCACACCTTCGCGAGGACGACTATGATCTTGTGTATGAACCCGCAGAGGACTCCTTCGCTTTGCTCGATGCACTACAGAACGATGCTGCTTTGTTAGGAGACATTGCAGAAGTGCCCTTGGTTCTCGAGATAGGCTCTGGTACTGGTGTCATTTCCTCCTTCTTGCAGACATCCATTTTCTCAAGCTCCGTGCACTTTTGTACAGATATCAATGAGTATGCATGCAACGCGACAGAGGCGACATCTCGTGCGAACTCCACCGGTAATGCGACCACACTTGATACTATCCGTACTTCCTTAGTAGACGGCCTGAAGATTGAAAACGTCGATTTGATAGTCTTCAATCCACCCTATGTACCGACCACTTCTTCGGAAATCAACATCACTGGTGGTATTGCGGCCGCCTGGGCTGGAGGCGAAGACGGTATGGATGTGACGAAGCAGCTGCTCGCACAGGTCTCTTCCTTATTATCCAGCTGCGGACTTTTCTACCTGGTCGCTGTCGCGAGAAATAATCCTGCCACGATACTGTCAAATGCCACGGAATATGGTCTTCTGGGCAAAATTGTGCTCGAGCGTAGAGCGGGCCGAGAAAAGTTGGCGATCCTACGCTTCCATAAACCAGTTTGTGCGATTCAGACGGCAGAGACACAAGAGCAGCAACCATTTGAGGACATCAACCTTAATATGACTCGGCCGGCTCCACTAGACAGTAGCGGTCCACTTTCCACTGAAACACGACGAATGGATGGACAGAACATAAATTGCCCTATTGAAGATTCAACCAGAATCGACACATTGGACTGAACAATGAATGTCTCTTCACAGCCACCGATCGCAGTAAAGAAGCTCAGAACAGAATTTGATGCGTGCTTTGCCAACTGAAGAAGTGGTGGTTGGACAAATTTGCTGAAAAAGGTTATTCAGCCATTTGCCCAGCCACAAAACACTCTAACAATTTAACCATAAAACTATACTTCGAGAGCACGTCTGCTGTCTGCATATCGACCGACAACTCTTGAAACATTTCGTTGAGCAGTCATAATCTTTCAGCACTGCTTATTCTGGCAATCAGGCATCAATCATGCAAATTACAGCCTTTCACCTAGTTCTATGCACGGTCGTTGCCGCGATATCAGATCACGCTCACCTACAGGCGCGACAATTCTCAAACATGTCGAGCTTGCCGCTCGTTGAGAACCCGCAAACGACCTTTGGAGCCGCTGCAGCCGCCATAGAGAGCGCTATCGCAGTAGGTCAAGCCCTAAAAAACCCGGTACAAGCTTCCACCACAACTTATATTCTCTCATCTACCGCAACACCACAAGTCATCAAAGAAACACCAAAGTCATTGGTCATTGATGTTTCTCCCATTTCCACAAGTACCACGACAACAGCAAGGATAGCAGTCACGGTAGCTGCAGATGTGCCCGTCTCGAGACCGGAATCGACAAGCGTTATTGTGCGGCCAGCGTTCAGACCCTCCGCTGTCGTGCCTAAACCTGCCCTCTCCCCCGAATCTGCAAGCATCACGTCGAGAACTACGCCCAATGTTCCACAAGCTACTGTTGGCAGCCAAGGGACCATCACAGTGGATGATACCCTATACACAACTGTAGTGGTTGCTTCATACGTGACTGTTGCAACACAAGCGACGACATTCTACGAGAATGGCATTGCCTATGTTGCATCATATGCTGGACAGACAATCACAGTATCCGATTGTCCTTGCACCAGGTCTGCACGGATAGTAGTCATGACAACGACACTGTGCAATACCTGCAACAATGGCGTCCCTACCTCTGCTGCACTCCCGATTCAGAGTGCATCCACTGATGCAGCAGGAAACGCCATATTCACTGGCTCAGCAAACAGTAAATATGATCGGCTATTTATGAAACTTATTGTCTTTGCAATCATAAGCTTCACAACTAGTGTATTGATATGACGAAGTAAATGACCAACCGTATTTTCTATTTTTATACATACATTTTCATCTCAACGCCTTTTGCAGCATATCCGCATTTCTGGTAAAATCCCACGTTTTCCTCGCTACAATCGAGAATGATTTTGTAGCACGCGAGTTTCTTTGCGAGGAATGATAGTGTATCAATCAATACACGGCCTAATTTTTGGCCTTGATGACTGGGCGAGACGACGACATCTTCTATATGGCCCGCCGTGGCGCCACCCCTCAGAAACTTGCGTTCAATCAGAAGTGTAGCAGATGCAATGACCCGTTCATCCTCTGTGGCAGAAGAAGTAGAAGAATCGACAATGACAATCACGTAGTGAATGAGGGGCGAGTGACGAGACATTTCATCAAAAACTTGATTAAAGGTTTCCTTTGTGAGTGGCGATTGCCCTGCCGCGAGAGGATGCAGAACGGTGTCGTATCCTTTTGCATGATCCGTGCTTTCCAATGGCCGCACAATCAAATGACTCGGCAGATGCGGTGGTGATAACAGTGTAGCATCGAATAATTGTGCAGGTCGCGTCATTGTAAGAATTCTATTGTTCTTGAGCGTCAGCGTTTTTAAGTTTAGTCTATGCTTGGTAGAGCCGTGATGGGTCCCATTCACACCTGGTATACGCATCCGGCATATACGCCACGAATCAACAGACATCAAAACTTTAAAAAATGATGGCACTAGTGATTGTAATTAGAGACCCTATATGCAGATGCAATGTATGTAACCTATGTACGAGGGCCTGCAGATAAAGAACAATCCGCTCGATACCGGTATGAAAGCACGACAAACACACTTTGCTTCTTTTGCCTGCTATGCTGCCTATAAGCACAGAATATGGATTGCCGGCGCTTCCGGTAATACATCGCCGATCAGAGAGGTCTGTTATTTCAATCGTAAGCGTAGAGCACCGGTCAATGCTGTTCGTAATCCAGTCATCCCAAGTCGTTGAAAAACGGTTTTAATGATTGGTGGCAAGAGCTCTGCTCGGGCGTGTCATTATATCGATGCATCGCATGGTATCTTGCTACACTCATGAATACAGGAGAAATTTGGGGAAATTTACAGAACAGTTTCAGCCCGCTTTCGCCAGCTTCTTCATCTTTTTGAGTCGCCTTCGTTCCTTGCGTTCTGCTTTGGCAGCTTTTGTAATTGCTTTATGTTCACGTCTGATGCGCCGTGCCTCCTTTCTCAACCTTTTGTCCGAAAGAACATGCAGCTGTTCTGCCGTGACTGACAAGTCGGCTGCTCTGAGTACCGGAGACGGCGGTGGACTCGGCAGAGCACTTGTACCAGACTTAGTCTTGTCTTCGATCCTCAGCGCCTGATCCACCTTGTCTTGTGGAAGTGGGATGAATGCAGGATTTCCTTTGAGCACTTCTCCCATGACAAATACCTTGTGAAGTGCATTTTTATCGCCAAATTGTGTCCGGTGAGCATGTCTCGCAGCGACTGGATGCGCAGCGGAAACACCACCGTTGATTTGTCCGACGACTCCTTGCGAGGTGACTGTGATGTTGCTCAATTGCTTTGAAAAGATGTTATCCCACCACTGATCACTCTCGTTGACTTTTGCACCTAGGCCCTTCAAGTCTGTTTTCTTGGAAGTGAGAATCGCGCGCTGCAAAGAGCCAGCACGAAGTCCCGTGCCCGGGCCCTGCCATCCCTGAGCCCGCAAATGAGCCTCAGCGTTCATGCAGCGCACCCACCAGTCTTCCCATCAAGTGCAGCATTTCCAACAAATTTGCAGATGGCATTTTCGTAGAGGAGCTCTGAACAGCACTACAGACAATCAACCGGCTGCTGCACACACACATGGACAATCGCTTAAGCTTACAGTCAGGCGCGAGCGATGTAGAGAAGAGGGGAAGGAGACTTTGTACAAGCGATAGGTAGTAATAGCGCGTGGACGAATGTACAGATTGTAGGTGCGCAATAGTTATATGGTGACTGAAACGCCTAGAATCGAATTTCCCACTTGATGGCTGCCATCCGAGCCCGTAATTCTGCTCAGTGTTTTACAGTGTTGTGTACACACCATAATCAGTCTTGTCTAAGACAACATCAAGTAGATTGTGGTCGACACATACGCATCAGCTACTTTGCCGCATGCGATAATCTAGCGCTCCGCTGCAAAAATGGAATCGAAAGCTGGCTCCGGTCCTGCTAGCTCTACACCGCGCCGTATCAACACAGCGAATGCCGCAACGCGTAATCCTCAGGCCGGAACACGTTTCATCGCTTCGTGCAATCGTTGCAGAAAGCGCAAAATCAAGTGCGACGCCGGCATACCATCATGTCGCGCCTGTTCTGATTCCTCGACATCTTGCGAATATCATGATTCTACTGCCAAAACAGACATGCCTCGAGCGCGCATACTTCACTTAGAGCATCATCTACAACAACTCTTGAACATGCAAGCACAAACTTTGCAGCAAGACGACTTGAGGTCGAGCAACGTTACCGTAGACGGCATAATGCAACCCGATTTTCGTGGGCGGCTTGTGGTTAGTGGTATACGTCTGGCTTGCGGTATGTCTTCAGGCTGTCCAAGATTAAGTCTTATTACTGATTGTCTTCAGTTTTCTGCCGCAAACGCAAAATAAAGTGCGACGGCACGGCTCCTTGTGCGGGTTGCACAAAGTTCGGGCGTCCTGAGGAGTGCTCTATCCTTTACGAAGAAGCGTCTTCTCAAGGGCGCAGTTATATGCTATATCTGGATGACCGCATATCGAAACTCAATCAGCAACTATCGGGACCACGGAATTACAACTCGTTCCCTCAACAGCCCACTGATCTCTCGAATGCCAGGTTTTCTCTGGAATCAGTGTCAAGCGATAATCCATCTATCCACGAACCGAAACAGACTGAAGAGTTACCTCGATCGCTTCAAGGGGAGAGATCGAAACAGCTGAAAGATGTGTTATATGAAATTCGCAACCTATCCGAGGCCTCGCCAGCCGTCATCTCCAATCATAGTATGCATACCCCGTGGAATTTTCGAACCTCTTTATTGTCACTCGCTGGCTATCGAGACGAGACCGGTCCGTTCACCACGCCACTAACACTGGAAATAATTCGTCCACTTGTACAGCACTTTATAAAAGAAATTCATCCTGCTAATCCATTTTTATCGATACCAAAACTGAATAGAACTATGGGGAAATTTCATGATGGCACCGCGACGGCAGATGAGCGAGTCAAGATCTTGCTAGTGATATCCGTCGCAGCTTCCGCCCTGTCACCTCATCCCTCAAGCACAGCAAATTGGAATGCCCACAAGCTTTTCAGTCTCGCGACGTACATTGCAGCCTACAATCCAGACACTCTCAAGGGTCTCGAGTTGAACCTACTTGTCCTCCAGTTTGCACTCCTCAATCCAAGTAAGCTCAATGCTTGGTATCTCACAGGATTAGGCATGAGAGCTTGTGCAAGTCAGGGATTACACAAAGCACCCAATCCCCAAGAGGACGGAGGATGCGAAAATTCTGACACTACTGATTCACAGAATGAAGACTTTTCACAATGGAAACTGCGTCTTTTTTGGGCGAGCTATGCATATGATCGGGTGCTGTCCATATCCTTAGGCAGACCTTGTGGCTTTGACGATGCGTCCATCACGGTCGACATGCCAGGTATTCAGTCACCGCAGAACGGTGTCCAAGGACCGGAGCGCTTGCTTCTGCGCTTAAGGCTGCTCCGAATGCAGAGTATTGTCTACAACAAATTCTATCAGACCGATCCCAGCGTTCTCATTGACGAAGAGCAAATTCAACAAGATCTAAAACACATGCGACAGGAGTACGAGGAATGGGTTGAGGAAGCTGAGACCCTGAGCGCTTCAGCCTCGACGTCTCTAGCAAGCGATTGCGCAAACTTCGAATTGCTTCTGTATAGACCATCTAGAGTGCTCCCGAAAAGATCGGTAGATGATCTGGAGCTGTTACTACAAGCAGCCATCCGAGGAATCGAAGCTTCGTATCAATCCGTTTTCGATCGTCCAAAACAATTTTATAACTATCTTATGATTCCGCGGACATATACCGCAGGTCTTTCGCTTCTGTATGCCGCTTCACAGCTTATTGTTCTAAACGGTGAATGTAAATACACAAGTTCTGCAATACAGAGGGTAATGACCACGATTTCACAGGCCTCCGCCATGCTTTCCTGTCTCTCACAGGAGTACTTGATGGGTGAAGATCTTTCGCAACGCTTCATGCAGTTGCAAACAGAGTTTTCCGAGTGGCTGAAGTCCGGCGCGACCACCGAGTTACTTTCTTCTGAAATACAAGAGTTCGATAAACATGAGGTGGGAACGGTACAACGAAATTCCAATGATATTTCCAACTGGACAAACATCATGCATGATCTGCTGAATGATCCGAGCTCTGTCAAATTCAACAACTTGAGCGAAACCCATCCCGTCGATGAAGATATTCCTTATCCACCAATCAAGAGAACCCGCTGGTCAGACGGTGCTTCTCATTATACACAATTCATCCCACCAGAAAACGAACCAGATTCGAGTCGGTCCCCGCAAGAATCTAGTACACAGCCAAATGCGTACTACAACCACATGAATGCATACGCAGGTGTAATACATCCGGTGCTCGATTATTCAAATCCGAATGGCGCAGCTTTTGATCACGTATCTGCGCCTGCTCCATTCACTCATTTGCCTCATCGGCCGTCTTTACAGCCAGCACAAATATTCCCAGGTGAAAGTCTGACTCCTCTTCAGCAGCTGGCTGCCACAGCAGCAAATCATCCCGGTCAAGCACGTTATGATGGCACGTTACATAGCGAGACACGATGAGTCATCTTTGGCGCAACTTGTAATTTCTTGTATATGTAATTTTGATCTACAGTTTGTTTCCAAGGACGTTCAAAGCATTTCCGTATGGTCTAGCTGCTCTCAACGCAATTGAGAATCGAGCATCGTGTAGGGAAATATTCTTGCGAGCAAGATCTCTCTGCGTGCACGTGTATTATCATAAACTCCACGGACAAACCGCGCATTGTGTACTTGACGCATTTACGGACGCTCAGCGTGCGACCCTCTACGCGGTCACTCGTGCACTGGCATATCGCAGCCTTCGGGATCCTGATGGAGACTCGGGGTGTGACCGCCACAGTGATTGCAGAATCACCGAGTGCCAAGACACAGAATGCTGCTGCATCGCAACCAGTGCAGCAGTCTCCACAACAGGCGGTACCACAACAAGCGCGATCGAAGACAAAGGCCGGTGTGTCTTATCGGCATACATTGCTCAAGCTCTCCAATACCATATCTAAATCCTCTGCGGAAATTCTTGCGAGATATGATAAACAAGAACCGAGCCTTACATTACACTTTTACAAGAATCACTGGAAGTTTGCGAACCAGGATGGCGTGTTCCTCTATAATTCTCCTGCTCGACAGATCTTGGAGGCCATTAGGAACGAACAAGTGCCTGTGGATTGCCTTGAAGTATTTCGCGATTTGAAGGTGCGATATTATGAAGGTTGCTTAATCGTGCGCTTGATTGATAACCGTGAGGATCCACCTACAACCATGCACACAGCTCTGCGGCAGTCTCCGGAGTCCATATGGACCGAGATGTTGTTGTATTCCGAGCAAACTCAGGGCAATTTTACGGATGCGAAAGCACTGCAAGTAGAGTCGGACATCTTGGTAGCAACGAATCCGCCACTCGACCTTCGGCCTTCGTTTCATCCAGCTTATAGTGCGAGCCTGATCAATGATATCAAGGACAAGCCTTTACCAAGACTGAAGCGGAAGCGGCAATCGCTGCATGAGGATGATGAAGAGGAAAGACTCATGTACTTGTACGATGAGAGTCACGGCAAGGAGTTTGCACCAGACTTTAAGAGGCTTGCCTTTGTCGAGGCAAATCGCAAGAAGAAGCTACAGCAACAACAGCGCATCGCTGCCAAGGCCCTCGAGGCGAACAAAACGGCTGTCAGCCCGCACATGAATGGGCAAGCACGCGCGGCATCTCATTCACCTATGCTTCCACAGCAAGGAATACAAGGGTCGCCGCAACCTCAAGCTATGAGCACCTTGAACTCTTCTGGCACTAATGGACATATGCCTGATAGACCTAGTGTTCCTGCTCACCTTCAGAACCGACCATCAGCGAGTCCTCAACCGGTCTCGCGGCAAGTCATGAATCAGCAGGTCCTGGCACAACACAGGGCAATGCAAAACCAGGCCCTACAGAATGGCGGCGTAATAGCGAGCCCTCGCATGTCGTCTCAAGCCGCGAATGGTTCACAAGGAGCACTCGTGGGCGAGTTGGCTCGACAGCAACAGATTATCCTACAGCAGCGCGCTATGGCTCTACGCAATATCAACGCCAATCGCGCGGCACAGGCGCAGGCGCAAGGACTTCAGCATGGTTCTCCCCGCATGAATACGAATGGACAAATACAGCCGTCTCGAGCAGGTCCGCAATCCACGCCCACGCCCCTGCAGATGCAGCAGATTATGCATATGCAAGCGCAGCAGCAACAAAAGCAAATGATGCTTGCGCAGCAGCAGGCGATGCAAAATAGTCAACATCAGCAGCAGATGCGATGAAAATATTGTACATAGCACCTGTTTATATCACACAGACACGTGTTTGTCTGGCAATTGTTAGGCAAATAAGAAAGTTATTCAACGTCAACAATATTGGCACAACCCATCCAACTCATGAATTGCTGACCCTCTGCCTGATCCGATTGCGTGAATCTTTCTCGAGATGCAGTCGTCACAGTCAATGTACAATCTATCAAGCATTTCCTCTCCACAATATGTCCCTTCACACCTTCGACAATCACACAGGTCTTCACAGGCTCGCAGATCCTCACCTCCCCGCATGAGACGTTCGTCGACTACAAGCCGTTTTGGAGGACCGTCATTTGGCACGCCGAAAGCTTCGCGGGCATCTCTCACCAATGGCACGTCTCTCGAGGATGCACCACCAACAGAGAGCTTCTACGACTATAATGGAGGTTCTCCCTTTTCTACACCTCAGAGCAATGCCCAAACATCCTTTGAAGGTCGGACAACAGTCTCGCAAACAGAAGTGCCTACTTTATCGTCCGTGCCCTCGGCTGTCATCATCTTTGGGTTTCCCGCACAAATGACGACGAAAGTCTTGGACTACTTTTCCCGCTTCGGCAGCATTCAAGAACATTCATCTTCCACAGCACAAAACCTGTCAATGGGAAGCAACTGGATGAAAATCACATATGAAAAGTCGGCTGCAGCGCAGCAAGCAGTGACGGCCAATGGCACAATGATTGCAGGACAATACATGGTAGGATGTGTCTTTGCTCAGGACGATCCCCTGGCTAGCATCGATAATCAGGATGATGCTATGGAGATTGATCCTCAGACTCCACCGCGACCCAAACAGGTCTCTCTCTTGCGCCCTAGTACGCAGACCATAGGAAGCCCGAATATGGCGAGACCGTCATCATCGTCATCACCATCGAGTGGCGGCAATCAAGCACCTTACACGCCCGGTGGTAAACGTATCGAGATTCTCAGTAGTGAGGCAATCTACAAGTCCACCTCACCACTCTCTGAGCGTGCGGTGGCATGGTTGCCCAACTGGTTGTCCAGTAACGTAGAGAGCACAAAGGACGCTTCTGTCATTGCTTCAAATAATTCCCAGCAGCAGGAGCAGTCGCAGCAACAGTCTGGCTGGCCGGTGAAATTGGTTAGAGGCCTGATTGACACTATTTTTGGATTCTAGCGGGTCGCAAAAGGTACTACTCAAACACATGATCCCTTATCAATGAGACGCAAATTTTCGTCAGCCTCGACACGAGTAGCATGTCATCCATAAAGTGCGGAGCGCTGCGGAGGCTGCGGTGCTAGCTTAGGTAGCTAGAAAAATCTCTTACCTCGGATAAAAGATCACAAGCAGCAATATCCATCTATTCAACACTCTTCCACCTTATTGCATAAGCAAGCAAAGACACATGTTGGTTGATGACGACGGAGGTGGAAGTCATCGCAGTACCTCATTGGTGCATCAATGCGCAAGAATCTAAAATGATTGCTGATCTAGGCCGATCCGCGGACCTTCCGTCTTACACGCGAGCTCAATGTGTCTGTTTGAGCGAGCCACAGGAGGCGCAGCCACCGTACATCAGGCTTGTCTCTTGTGATCAACGACTCGTGGCTGTCGGGCAATAAGCTCAATTAGGCAAGAGCGCTTTCGAGACTGTGTGCGAAGGACCGCGGTACAGTCGTGTCGTGTCGTGATGAGACCATGGCGAGCATAGAGGATGATTGTTGCATGCATTTGTATTAATAAATAAAGAATGGAAAAAAAATCAAGCCATAACGCCTGCCTGCCTGTCCCTAGCATAGAATACCTTGTACGCAGCATCATTCAATTTGATCATGCACTTTCATGTGCCGACGCATATTGCTGCGAACGGAAAAGGCTCGTTCACAGCCTGATACGGCACAAACGAATGGCCGTTCTCCCGTATGGGAGTACTTGTGTATCCGCAGACTCGATGGGCGACTGAATGATTTATCGCAGCAATCGCACGGGTACCGTTCCACCACGGGCAAGGAGGAGGAAGAGGGAAAGAGGGCGGTCGGACTCGACAAGTGGCTCGAGGACGGCGATGAGCGAGGCGAGTAGAGTGTCGGTCTCCCTCCATGGGAATCCATTTGAATCTGCCCTTGGTGCTGTATTAATGTGGGTGGTGGTGCTGCTGCTGCGCTGAAGGATAAGCGAGGCAGGAAAAACCGTTGCCCGTGGGGTGATTCTAGCATTTGTGGACTATGCCTCGGCGTAGGAGGAGGTTGCATATTGCATACGACGCTCTGCGTGATGATGGCGCCGGGCAAATTTGACCCTATCGGACAATCTGCAAGCATTGAAGCGATGGATGGCAGGCGCAGGGACCGCGAGTCGCAGTGATTCGTTTCCGCATAGCAACTCGATTGACTGTTGCTGCGGCTCGAGGAATATTGTGTCATGGCGGGCGAGAGAGGGTACCTCGAGTCGAGCGAGGAATTTATTCCATCTGTCTGTAACGGTTGCCTGTCGTGCAAGAGTGTAGCATTGGTGGGCTTCATTGTTTGCCCAAAAAAAGAAGAAAAAGGACTCTGGTCCTTGATGTCGTTGATTAAAGGGGAAGTCGTGTAGGATTGGCAGCTGGGCGAATCGAAGGCTATATGAGGGTGCGAGAGAAGGAAGGGAGGGAAGGGATGATCTGTCCAATTAGGGCGAGTGGAATCTTAAACGACCATTTGAGCAGAATGTGTTTTTGGTGGTGGTGGTGGAAGTGGGAAGCAAAGACTTGGTCAAGCGCCGGGTGGGACGCGCGCAAGCAGGAAAGAGGAGCGATCGCAACGACAAGGCGCCAGCTGGAGCGGGCAGACGGAGACTGCGTGTGCCACATTGCTGAGGGCTGACTTGTCAAATTTCAGCTGCGTCTCACACTTTTCCCCTCTACCCAATCGACCTTTCTGCTGCTTCCTGCTGCTTACAGCACGTTGGTCGATCTCCCTTTCGTCGTACTGCCTCCAAGACGCCCTCTTTTCCTTCATGCGCTTGCACTGCAACGCTAATGGATTAGTCTCAGCAAGAAGCAGATTTTCGAGACTTGATGGATTCGTTGCATCCTTTTCTCAGACACTATCTCGCCTGATGTTCTAGTCTGTCGTGCCACCGCGTTCTTTTCGCTACTTGCCGGCATCTAGTTCTACAGGTCTGTCTAATTTCCCCCAAAATGAATCAATTGACATGGGCAAGCAACTCCTGATCTTTCACAACCACCCTTATCACTGAATGTTTTGTGTTCCATCCTTCATTGTTATCCCGTGTCTCATCGAGGGTTAGTTTCAAAAACACATCTTTGAGTATCCAAATGTACCGGATGGAGCCTAGAAAAGCGAGATAGTGTCTGACTACATAGTCCGTTACATGCGTGCCACGTCAAGCCACGCCTATCATGCAACACCTCGCACTTAATTAGCACTTTTGCCTGCTATGAAACCTTGAGGCGCAGGCACTGGTACGGAGCTGCCGTGGCCAGGAATATCAAGAATTTCATCAACCATGGTCATGACCTTGCACCGTCAAGTGGCATAGGAGACACTGCTTTGCTTAGCTGCTCCCTATGAGAGATGACTCGAGCGAATTTTGACTACCCCTTGCTCCAATGTACAAGACTATTTCGAGCCCGTGGCCTAGCAAGCACCTTTGCGAGAGAAAACTCTGTTGCTTCGGCAAACCCGACATCGTGGCTGAGGATGTGATGCGAGGACATACGAAACAGCATCAGCAGCAGACGTCTTCCGCATTGAGAAAGTCCCCCGAGTTGTGGCTTGGATAGAACTGGCGTCGATCACACTTTGCTACTTCTCCGATAGCAATCTTGGGTCTCCCTTAAATGTTCAACCGAGCCACAGCCTCATCTGCGAAGGGTACATTAGCATTAATCTCAACGCACGATGCCTGGATCGGGCGATAACATGAAAAAGTATTGGCCAAACCAGCAAGCCTAGCATGAGGTTGCTTATGTAACGTGCCCACACAAAAAAAATAATGACAGGCAACCACAGAAAAAGGGAGTTTTCGAAACTTTTACAGTATTCTGACACGATTGAAGTGAGTGACGTGCGCGTGTCTTTACCTCGCATAGTGTCGGCGTCCCCACCTGAACTGTCACCACTTTGTCACTTTGTAAAGTGTCCTACATCAGTAGCATTTCTCGCAAAACACACAATGATTGACCTTCCTTCAACCGAGGTAATACACTGATAACCCACGTTCATTGCCACACAAGAAGTTTGCGTCATCATGATATTGAGTCGCTTTTTGACTTGTCGATACATACCATGAAAACGCGCAACGTCCGCTCTGATCTACATACCCTTGCGTCTCACCCCTCCATCCAGCCACGGAAAAAACATGGTTCGAGGTTTATAAATAAGGATACGTATTACCCATTCATCTCGTGCTTGTGGAGATGACCCGCCGCCAGATCTTCCCCCTGCAACTGCTGCGTGTCATCAATTTTGATTGTCGAGGTTGTTGATGGCATCACATAAGCAGTGTCTCGATGGACCGAGGCATGCAGTCAGAACAAATGTGAGGCGCCATGCTCTTCAAGGACCAGTAGGCTCCCGAACATTCAGTCTTGTTGAATTGAGGCATACAAAAAAAGTCCGTGATTGCTAGTTTATGCTTTGACAGATGATTATTTCTAGAATGTCATATACCGCCTATTCATAAAAGGCCGTCGCTTGAAATGATGAAAAGCATAAAATTGGTCAAACGCGTGTTTGAGCACGAAAAACATTTTAATCTTCCTCGTTACGCATGCTCTGATACTGCACTTGAGCTTCACCAGGAGGCAGAGCGACTTGCGATTCACCACCAGCCACATCACCTTGCCCAACACTCAAATCAGTCTGCGCAGGTTCTGCGAGGGCCAGTCTTGCAAGCTCGGCATTGCGTTGCTCAGCCTTGTATCCGCCCCCAAGACTCCTGGGTTTCCCCCATTGGATTCGTAAGGGACAACCGCGTATGAGTGCTTCTCCGGCACAAACACTCGATGCCGTTTCTGCTGCAGCGCGTGTCGCGTAATTGACAAACGCGCATCGCGAGCGATGGGAGCACACAAGAGATTTGAGAGGTCCCCATTTCGAAAAGAATTGTCGCAAAGCGTGTTCGGGAAGATCGTCTTCAATGCCCATGACAAATAAGGACGTGATTGTCTGATCTTTGGGTGGCAGAATGTCATTCACGAGCGGTCGCGCCTGTGATGCTGTTCGTATGGGTCCTCCAGCGGCCGCAGCAGCAGCTTTCCTATCCAACGATCCAGACTTTGTGGAGCCATCCTCCAGTGCTACTTGTTTTCTCCGATACGGTTCAGACTTGGCGAGCTTGACCAGTAAGTCCCGTGCTGCCGTTTCAGTCCTGCCGTACTCTTCTGCGACCTGTCCATCCTCATGCTTCCCTGTCTGATTCTGTGCGTAATATTCTCGATTGATCGCAGAAGACGGGCCCTGTTTGACAAGTTTCAGCGCGGCGTCACGGACTTGTATAGGCAAGCCGAATTGTAAGTCCAACATGCAAAGGGAGCAACAATTCCGAATCTTGCAACAAGTGTTACAAATGGCTGTTCTCTGATACTTGGCCTGTCCCCTAAGCGGCCACCGAAAGACAGTAAATGGCCTGGAACATATTTTACACTCCGCACCAGCTTCTTGTTTAAGCATACGAATAAACGGATTAGGACCAAGACAATTTTCGCATACAGACGGGAATTCGCTTTCTTCGTGGCCCTTCTTGTTGATATCTCGCTTGACCATGGCGGCCATAATGATGGACGCGCTCGTGCAGCTGCGTGAGAATGAATGAGTATGAGTAAGGAGATTGGTAGAGTAGATGATGATGATGAATCATCCAAAGTTTTGCGGGACAGTTTTGAAAGGCGATCGGGTGGAAATTAAACAAAAGGACTTTCCACCTTGGCAGGACGACACCTAAAAAGTCTGGTCATTGGCTATATTTGCGACAAGAGTCGTCTGTCGGTTGCAGTAATATAGATCATCATGGGTGAGTCTCGAGCCTCTTCCTTCTTCTCAACGACGTCAGAAAAAACTGACTTTGTGTCACAGATCAAGCTAAACTGGCCAAAATGCAGGCCATGCGAATCGGTGGAAAAGGAACACCTCGACGAGTTGTCAAGAAGAAGCCGGCTGGAGGTGCCACTGACGATAAAAAGTTGCAGGCTACATTGAAAAAATTGAATGTGCAGCCAATTGCCGGAATAGAAGAAGTCAACATGTTCAAGGAGGACGGTAAAGTGCTTCACTTTTCCGCACCAAAAGGTAAGCCTTGCTCATCTCTGCAAAACAGCGCGATTGGTTTGCTAACATTCGCAAAATAGTCCATGCTGCCGTGCCCGCAAACACTTTCGCCGTCTATGGTCGTGGTGAAGACAAGGAGCTGACTGAACTTGTCCCTGGCATTCTCAACCAGCTCGGACCGGATTCTCTGGCCTCCCTTCGCAAATTGGCAGAACAGTATCAGCAGATGCAGGGAGCCGCCGCTCAAGAGTCAAAGGAGGACGACGACGATGATATCCCAGATCTTGTCGAGAAATTTGATGAACAAGGCAAGACACCTATCAGATGAATACCTACTGTTCAAAGCTAACACCGCGGCAGATTAAAAAGTTGAGCATACATTTATTCTGTGATATCGAAAATTTGGTATATTAATGTACCACACTACCATGGAAATTTTGTGTTGTTCGCTTGATGTGTTCCAAATTTGCCTCGACCACGCGCTCGACTCATTCGCTGTCGTCCCAAACACACATCCCGGAGATATAACTCTTTTGGATTTACGTGAACATCAATCTCAACAACCGCAGACCGTGATTCTTGCTCAGCCAGCTGGTTTCGTGTCGTGTTAACATTTCATTACAGACTGTGTCGTTTCCCGTGAGTAGTCTTAAGTCATATGCATGTATCATCACCAGAAACGCTCGCTCCAATTCAGACATTACACGCTCATCGCCATCGAATACAAAAGAGTCATCACGCAACGACCTTATAGAAACCACCGCTTACTCCTCTGCTTCGGTGGACTGTCCGGATCATCAATATTTCTAAACATGTTAAATTGTATAAAATCGACAGCGTGTGACAGCCTTACCTTCCCGAATTTCGTTGACCAGGTTTTGTGGAAGTCAGTGTGAGCTTCTGCATAAGCTTGAGCCTCCTCCGGAATATTCCCAATACTGCCACAGTGAACATGATTGCTGCGCCTGTGACTGAAACAAATCCGAAATCCGAATCCTCCAGAAAGTTTTTCAGATTCATGCCATATAGCCCAGCAAGGAAAGTTCCCGAACCAACTGCTAGAGTAGCGATGGTCACACGAAGTTCGAAGAGCATCAAGTTATTGCGATGCGCATCGAGAATCAGATTGATGACACCTTCTGTGTTATCAATATCACTCACAAGTGTCTCAACAACTTGTACAATTTCATCCGTTTGTTTCAGATAAGATTCAAGCAAGAGTTCTGCCTCGTCATGCTGATCTTCAGGTCTTTCTACGCCTTCGAGTTTTTCCGTCAAATACATGGCGGAAATATCCTTGTCTTCCTCCAGGAACTCATCTATATGGTCGCGGATGAGCGTCGCCTTTCGTAGAAATGTGTTCAAGCGCTTGTTGTACACTAATAAGCTCTGGAGCTTGTCCCTGTGTATATCTTCTTCGAGGTCACGGAGAAGTACCTCGACCATATTTTTGAGCACCTTCATTTCCTCGCCAAGTGAGGTTACTACCGAGATCAAGATGGACTCTAGAGCTCGAAACTCGTATGGCAATCCACCCATCCCTTTGGAACCTTGCTGTAAACGGCCCTCTAGATCGTACATGAAGACAGACTGTGTGTGAGAATCTGTGCTACCATAAATATCGAAGACCAGGACAAGGTCAGCCTTGACCAAAGCACGGATATGTAATAAATTGACCAGGATAGAATTACTCCGTACGAGTATCGAAGGAATGATGGTATGTACCCCGGTATCTACCTTGCGCAAGTCGCGTGGTAGCAGTCCATGTTTTGTGCATAGCTCGGTCTTTTTGAACTGCCCGCTATTGACTCTTACGTTGCCGTGCGCATCAAACTCTGTGCAGCGGACCTGTAGATCTGATGAAACACTTTTAGACAGTGATCGCTCGAGCATGCCATCTTTAAGGTCAGGTGCGAATGAATACGGACCACCGCTCAGTTTATATTTTCGCTTCTGTGGCGGCGGTGTCTTTGCTGGTAAATTTGTGCTAGCCCGAGCATATTGCCGATATACAACGTGTAAAGGACGTTGACTAGATCGCAAAGTATACAAACATGTCTTAAGCATGAACAAGACAAGACCAACGAAGCTGCTGCACTAGTAATTCTAGCTCAGGGATGCCGTGCGATAATTTAATCTTTGCCTGACGGAAACTTAAAAATAGCCGATGAGGTTTGTGTTTTGACATTTCTTTGGAAAGAGCACGCGCATGTAGTGATAGCCAAGGTACTCTTGAGGTTGCAGAAGGTATACACACAATTTTTCCGCTAGACGCATACCTGCAATGAATTAGTGACTTTCAGCGTGCAGACGCCGCAGATTCGTGTTGACAAATGAGCCATAATCAGAGCATAGAAGGTCTGGCAGAGTTGACCCTCACTCGGCTCTCAGAGAACAGCGCGCTGGTAGCGCAAGAATACGATACTTTTCTGGGAAATCTTCGTAAAAAGACTGACCAGGTTTGTCTTTATTGTTATGTCCAAATAAGTTCCAGAACTGATCTTAAAGCTCGCAGAACAATGCTTGGCAGCTGCACGCTATGAGAATCAAGAAGCTGAAAATCAATGCAAAGCAGTTGTCGAAACGGAAGAGCGTTTGACATTGGTAATTGCAAACTGTCGTGAACTTCAGCAAGATTTCAAGGGACTGAGAGAACTGAAAGCAAGTCTGTAAGGAACATGCCTTCATCCTTGACTGCCATCTCCATACTTATAAAGCAGCGCAGAACTCAAGTTGCGTCTAACGTTCGTGGAGACTAAGCTGAATCGGCCGACCGTATGAGACGTTTATTGGCTATCTGCTGAATCGTCATGCAGAATTTCGTTAGGATGACTTTGAGAATTAAGCTTGAGGTGATGCACATCCTGCTAGAAGTCCTTGAAAGTACAGACTAGGACGCTCCCTGTCACGACGGCACGTAGAATCATGAAAGCCGTGACAAGGCACAAGCGTACTAGTCGAGTCAGGACAGCAGTGGGAATTCATGTTGGTTTTGACTCGCGAGGTCACACACATATACTTGATAGTATCGCTGCTGCGCCAATCATTCACAAACACATAAATGATGATGATCTACCCAAGATGGAAATGGAAGTCGCTATGAAGGGGAAAACAGACGAGGTGTTCCCACGGCAGTTTCAAACTAGCCTACACATACAAGTTTAGTGCGCGTGACAGTCTTGAGCTATGCAAAATGTCGATGTATGTTCTACAATGTTCCATGCCAATTCCTACTGCCATCAGGATGGGAATCTGGTGTAGAGGGTCCCCAGAGCTCATGTTGCTTAACAGCGTTCGGAAAAAGCACGGGTGCGCAAAGATGGTTGGGCAAGGGTAAACGGCAATGTCTTTTTAGAGATCTTTCGAAAAAGCTCGGCGGTCAAGTTGCTAAATCCTATAACGACATCTCGAGTTCACCTACTACTGCTATAGAAGTGTGCGGCACGTAAAAGATGTGCACGTAGTATATTTGTAGAGAGCGCTTTCACGACCGCAGACATCTTTGGCAAAGACGTTCGTTTGCGTGTATGGTCTCAGTACGAATACGAATATACGACATCAAGTGAGCTCCCGACAGCGAAAGCCAGTTGTTGGTATGGAGAGACAAGAATAGCGCGTGGTTGCGCCCAGTGTTTCGGAATCCCGTCTCTCAAGTCCCTAGGACTTTTGCTCGCTTCCATTTTGCATACGATAGTTCCTCCTTGAAGTAAGCAATCATGTCAAGTGAGCCCTACGACCCTTATGTCCCTTCTGGCGGCGCCGGCAGCTCAAGCGCCGCCAACAATAAGACTGCTGCCATTCAAGCTCAGATCGATGATACTGTTGGCATTATGCGCGAAAACATCAACAAGGTGGCGGAAAGAGGAGAGCGACTAGACACATTGCAAGACAAGACCGATAACCTCGCTGTTTCTGCGCAAGGTTTCAGAAGAGGCGCAAATAGAGTCAGGAAACAAATGTGGTGGAAGGACTTTAGAGCAAGAATGTGTCTTATTGGTGGTGTGGTCATCCTCATCGTCGTCATCGTGCTCGCTGCTGTAAGTTGACTCGCTCGATCGCCCCTTTTTCCTCTGCGCAAACACGAGGGGCGATCTTGAGCAATGGCGAATCTATTGCAACAACTAACTAATTTCAGGTCCTTGGTGCCAAGCACTAAAACTCACAAATGTGTCCTCTTTTGTTCGCCTCAATGTCATACGCATACACATCATGTCAAACTCAATTATTTCTCTAGTCTAGGCCGTGCGAAACAAAGTCAGTCTTATGTATCTTATTGCCTATGGAATGAAAATCTGGTAGTCAAGCTGTCGATGTGCTATCTCCTCTTTGACCTTTACAGCTTTAACTACCTTCTATATATCTTTACATTGAAGCAGACTAGACGAGGCTAAATGATAGCGACTTTCACAGTCCCTGCAGTGGTACTTACCACTTTCCATTGAGGTCATTGTCATTACTTACGCTGGTCTCTGCCGATACTTGCTTTTTCCGTGCTGGTGAAATGATCAGCATAGTGCTGGCTTACTCTTGAAGGAGGCTCAATCTCCGCATGATCGCACTTAAGATGGTAGTTATCGATACAAGTGCCGGGAGTTTTCCTGCAGGTGAGCAGCCTACGACGTTCAGCCGTGGTGCTGCCGCAGACTGCCAGTGACGGTCCATGATCAACATATACCAAATTGTGAAATCGGAGGATGAACGTCATCAATATACACCTAGCCTTGCATCCATGTCTCTTTATAATGTCTCAATTCTGCAATGCTTTCCAAGATATCATCCATGGCTCGATGTCCGACCTGTTTTAGTGGTGCAGACTGACTGACCTGTGGATTCCAATGTTGAGCGAGTGATTTGATTGTAGACACATCAATCTGTCTATAATGCCTATATTGACAGTTTAGTCATTTTGAGCCATGAACAAGGTTTTCCCTTGCATGCCGGCGAGGAGCGAAAAACGTACAGGAAGTTTGTGAGTCTAGGCATTTGCAGTGTCAGAAACATGCGATCAGCGTGTATTGAATTTCCAGACAACAACAACGTCCGTTCTTGACATCCCAGGTCTTTGAGATGACGCAGTAATTCCGACTCGACATGGTCGAGCGAGTACTGCGATTGCCGCACGGCTTGTGTCAAGCCACTCTGCTTAAAGTCAGAAATCTATAATGACGATGTGTACAAGATCCACCGAGGGAAATGGGGGGGGAAAGTGATACCTTGCCATGTGTGGCGGTACACCATTCATCCATACTATTCAGAACTGACTCTTCGCAAGTGATGATGCGATGATACTCTGAGCCAGCCAGCACATTCAATTGAAAGTCCGTCAACACCGCGGCAATTTCAATAATTTTGTCGTGCAATACATTTAGACCCGTCATCTCTAGATCGACCCATAGTAGCTGCGGCTTCACCATGTCTTTCTCTTCTTTGTCAGTCGCCAAGAGTTCTGATTTCCTCGTACCGTCGTTCGCGTTTGTCCCTTACATCCTCTAAAGGTCGACGTGGTTGCTCTACCACCGCCGTACGTTCGTCAATCCGTGGCGCCAACTTAATTTTCCGTCCGCTGTGATGCAGCTTAATGGGACTATAGCTACTCATAATTAAACAAGACTTGCAGCTGATCAATTGCAACAGCTCCTGCTTCACGGATGTATAATCAATATGCTGATCCTATATATAGATTGATAAGAATATATTTACATGAAGGAAAATTGACCAGAATCGCCTTTGCTAATTTCATTGTTGACCTGCGTTGCAGACGTGCAACGCCTACTATTATGACATTTGTGTCAAGGATTTCTGAGCACGAAGTGCGGAAAGATATTTGGCGTAACCAATCTTGTTGCCGCTCTTGCCCAAATTACCACTTGTAACACAATGCACCTTCATGTTTGGATGATACATCAGATCCGTCAATAATTTGGGCGTGATGAGGAAGTACTGCGAGGTTGTGGTTTGGCAAGCTACTTGCACAATTCTAGCATGAACTAGCCTCTCGTTGTCTGTATCCATCCCCTGATTAATTTCATCCACAACACGAAACGGAGCCACTGATAGACTTTGCAAGGCCATCAAATAAAAGATGGTTGAAACAGATCGCTCTCCTCCAGACTGTCGTTCCGCAGTCAACATTTGTAGTGAATCAGTGTCTCGGAATTGTACCCAAATCTCGAGGGTCCATTGAGCAAACTCTTCAGGTTTCCCGATCCTGATCTCGCCCAAACAATTGATAATTTTGAATGCCTCACCAAAGCTCTGGTCAATACTAGTCCGCATCGATTCAAGTTTCGTCTCAAAGTCGACTCTTCGTGCTGCAATGTCCTGCGCCAGTCCTTGAATTACAGCCTCCCTCTGTTCTATTGTCTCTTGAAGAGCTTCTATTTCACGCGCACGAACTTCATAATTGCCTACAACATTGCCATCCGTGGCGGCGAGGAGATTGAGACGATTGCGACAACCTTCAATCTGAATTTCGAGATCTTCGACACTGATGGAAACATCATAGTTGCTGATCAGGTCTTTTTCCTCCTCAGTCAATCCACCCAAGGACTCTGTTGCAGCCTTTTGTATCGCCTTTGCACGAGCCAGTGCTTCATCTCGTAACTTCTTCGCACTATCCATAGAGTTCTCAGCTTCTTTCAAGATTGCTTGAATGACCCCGTTGTGTGTGTCAAAGGCCTGTTTATTGGCCTCGGCCTGGAGTTCTGCGCTGTAGCGTATTGCGTACTTCTCGTGCACGGTCTGAGCAATTTTGATTTCATCCTAGAATTATTAGCTAAGATGTATGGAAAGTGAAGTTGCGAAATTTACCTTGAACTGTAAAGCCATCTCAGTGAACCGCTTCGTGCTTTCGAGCTGCTCACGCCTGATCGCAGCCATGTTGTCTTGGTACTCGGCAGGGGCGTTCTGCAATCGATCAAGCTCCTTTTCACGAGACTCCAATTTCGTCTTGGCTTTGAGCCAACTGCTCTTGCGTTGCTGCAATTCTTGTCGTTCATTGTTCAGCATTTTCTTCTGTTCTTCCGCCACTTTCAAGGTTTGGCTTAGACTCTCAAATCTCTTCTTCTTCTCATTCTGTTCGCTAAGGCACGAGTTGACGCCTTCGCGAATCTCCTCGATTTCTTGCTTCAACTGCTTTTTCTTTGCGATATCCACGATATGCGAGAAGACGGCGCCGTCATTGTGAATTGCTTGTGATTCGGAAGAGACTTGGCCATATCCACGAAAGATCTTGGTATCAGTGGCATTGATGATGTAACGCTGAATTGCAGGGCGACCGTTCTTGGTGAAACCTTCAATCGCAACAATATCTGACTGATGCAGCTCTCGTGTGCCAACTGGCAAATTGTTAATGTGAGCTGCATGACACAAAGTATTCAATACAGCCTCAGGGCCGTCTAAACAGTCCAACAGATACCCATCCAGCCCCAATTGTTTGACCTCTGCTGATGATAGAACAGCTTTTTGATCTTTTAGGCGAGGAGCTGATGTCCTGCTCCATTCGACCACATTCAAGCGTAATCGGCGGCCAGCGGCTCTATTGTCGACAAGAAGATTATTAAACGTTTGATAATCCTTTCTTGATTGACACGTGAATGTGAAAGCATTTTGCATGATGACATGCTGAGCCGCTTTTGCGTATTTTTTATTGGTAACTTGTACTTCGAGCAGCACAGGATCATAAACACGATGTTCAAACTTGTCCTGATTCGACTGCAACCAGGTGACAGCATCTGCTGCATCGGGATTTTTGGACTTCAAGAGCTTGAAGCGAGCACCCCTGACATCATCCAATGAAGCAAGTTCAGCCTCTTTCTTGTTGATCTCCTCTTCATTCCTACTTCTCTGGTCTCTCTGTTGTCTGAGATACTGCTCAAGCTCTCGAAGCACGTGCCTGTCATCACGATCAGCAGCATTCAGTTGTGTCAATTCGTGCACAAGTTTTGCCAAGTCATCCTCAACTTCAGGCTCGGTACCTAATGCCCTGGATTCTTTAGCTACGCGTTCGCGCAGCTCACGAATGCGAGTCTTGTTGAGCTTTTCCGCATCCTTCTCTTGCTTGTATTTGTTGGATAAAGCACTCATGTGGTCTTCCACTTTTGCAAGCACCGTCCCGGTCTTTTCTAATTGCTTGAGTGCGAGATCCAACCGTGTCTTCATCTTACCGGACTGCTGGGCCATATCTTCATATGTGCTTTGCAACTCGCTCTCTTGATGCTCCAAAGTCTGGTTATCGGTTTTCAACTGCACAAGTGTGTTTTTAGCTGCTAAATAAAGCTCTTTCTTGGTTTGGTGCTCTGTCTTGGCCTCGCTATATTGAGCGAATGGCAGACGCTTCTCGCGAATGTTCATATCCTGCTGCAGAGCTTGTCGTTCTCTAAATCTTGCTACGTCACGCTCGAGAACTTCCTGGCGAGCTTGTAAACCTTTGAGTTTTTCCACGTCAGTTTTGCCGGAGCTTGATTCATGGTTCAATTTGGTCTGCAAATCGATCAGGTCTGAATGTACTTCTTCGAGCGAACCGTCGCCGACGGTACGTAGGGTCGCCGCCAACATTTCGACTGGCTTCATTTTAGCAAAGCTGGCAACTTTGTCCTGAGGCAGGAATTGACATAAATTATCAATCTGACATTTGAAACCTTTGACGCACTCTTGCACCGCTTTATGTGTAGTTCTTTTACCATTGATGTGCCAATCGTTTTGTCCTTTTCCGCCATTATTGCCATGAGCAAATTGGCGAACGATTCGGACATTGGATTCGCCCTTATTGCCCTGGAGTTCAATCCCGATCGTAGCTGTTTGCGTACCATGCTTGATGGTTGCCTCAATCTTATCAGCACGACCCATGATCTTAGGATCAAAACCTAGGCCAATGCAGATTCCTGCAACCACAGTAGATTTACCCGAGCCATTGGGACCTATAATCATGTTCAAGGCAGGTCCAAATTCATAAGTGATATCATCGTAGGTCATGAAGTTCTGCATCCTTATCGTTACAATTGCACCTGGTTCCCATACTGCCGGTCGCTGCTTGGAGTCAAGATGGTCTTGTCGCAATCGTTTTGGACTCGGAAGGTCAATTGAGGGTGCGTCGTGATGAGCCAGCATCTCGGACGATGAGCCTGTGGAAGTTTCGCGCGACAGGCCGGGCTGTACCGCCGACATGTCGCACTGCAGAAGCAGTGTGCTTCAGGGAGTGCGGGTATGTAATGACAAGGATACGGATGCTCCAAGAGAATCGCGACAAAATTGACGTGAAATGCAACTTAATTCGCGTTTAGAGGATAACGCACTCTTAACGAGATAAGGGTTATTAGGGTTCGACGGAAGGATTGAGAGCCCCGAAAGTCGCTTGCAGTCTGAATACAAGTGCAACATACCGTTGCTTGCTCGTGGTGGAAGCAAACGCAAGATGTCTGTTCGTTCCGCAGCCAGCAAGGTTGATTGGACAGTCGTCACGACAAAGTTGGGTCTCACACAAAATACGCTCTCTGGCTTATCTTCCTTCCGAAAGAGAAACACCGATGCAAAGGACAAAATTAACCAGCTCGAGGGCCACAAGCAGACCGTTGACTTTGCGCAGTACCGATCAGTCTTGAAAAATCAAGCTATCGTTGACGAGATTGAGAAGGCGTACAAGTCTTTCAAGCCAGCCACTTACGATGTCTCTGCACAATTGAAGGCTATCGACCAATTCGAAGCCAAGGCAGTAGAGAATGCCCAAACCACTGCCAAAACCATTGATGCCGAACTCTCAGATCTGCAGGCTACTTTGCAGAATATTGAGCAAGCTAGACCATTTGAAGATCTTACCGTGGAAGATGTCATGAAGGCTCGTCCAGACATTCAGAAGAACGTTGAGACTATGGTTACAAAAGGTCGCTGGGTTGTGCCGGGTTACGTATGTCAACACAAGATTCATTGCTTCAGGATCATCTTGTCTTTGCGACTGTTATTAACCAAGTTTAGGACGACAAATTTGGATCTACAGTCATCATGTAAAAGTATGTTTATTTACTGGACGATTCAGAGATCCCAACCGCAATCTTCTTTGCCATTCATTTGTCTATTTCCTGTATTTTTGTGTTCATTCAGTGTGTGTGTGTGTGTGTGTGTGTGAAGCTTCGTAGAGAGTTGGGCTGAACCCGGCGTTTTCGTCACTCCCGTGATCGCCAAACCTTGCGTCCACTTGCGTTCACTGTCGGCCGTTAGCGACTCTTCAGATTAGTGCGTCTGTGGTTGCACGTAGCGCCGAATTACTTGCCATGCCGACACTGTTGACTACAGAGGACAAGGCGTAAGGCGACCTATAGGTAATGTTAGGCCGCTAAGCTAAAGAACATAGAAAAATCAAACGTCATATTCCACAAGCATCAAACAAAATCATCACAGCTGGCATTGCTCGACTGTACATAGCCTTTCCAGCAGATAAAAGGTGGAGGGACACGGGTCTCTCTGGAGCAGCGGTGCTAGCATATGACGAACTAGGCAAATGCTTCTTCTTCAAGCTGGTCGATATCATTGGTAACCAAGGCATTCTATGGGATCAGGAACTGTACGAGAGCTTTCAGTATCATCAGGATCGAACATTCTTTCATTCCTTCGAAATTGCCGAATGTATCGCAGCATTCAGTTTTTCTGACGAACACGAAGCGCGTAATTTCTACTCCAAAGTGGAATCGAGACAAAAGAAGGTGCTCAGTAAAGGAGGCATTGGTAGAATGGGATCAAAGATGAAAGGTCTGTTCGGGAAGACTGACAAGCAAGATACTAGTGCTACACGAACCGATTCCCTAGTTCAGACGTCGCATATGGACGCAGCGCACTCTAATGGTACAAGGACTAGCAAAATCGATCCCAACGATCCCGAATGGGCCGGTCTTCTTGAGAAGTTGGCCAAAATGGGAATCACAGAAGATCAAATCGCTGGTAATGAAGACTTTATCAAAAGCTTTGTGTCGCAAAAGCAGGAGGAAGAGCCCGAGGCTCCTAAGCGTGGTGGATATCATCAGACGCAAACGAGTGCCCCAGCTCCTCGAGCACAGGCACCCCCACCACCACCGCCTCCAAGCTTATCTGTATCAGCGCCTACTGTACCAGCTCCCGCACCACCCCCAATAAAAGCTCCTGTGATGCGCAGCTTACCACCTCCAGTCAGTGCAAACACACCTCCCATGAGGAGTTTGCCGCCGCCTGCTAGCCCCTCATCCAACACTCGAGAAGCATCGCCACGAGGCTCGTTGGACTCTCCTCGTAAAGCCGTCCCGCCACCTCCACCTTCAGCGAATCGAGCAAAGAACAAACCGCCTCCACCTCCCTCTCGCGGAACTAGACATGTCTCTACACCGGAGCCTTTCTCCCACGCTCCGAGTGTACCCGGGAAAATACCGCTTGAGGATGATGACAAAAGTAGTAGACTCTTCAATGTCCCACCTCCATTCGAGGGACCACGTAAGACGGCCAGCCTGTCACGTAAAGTCCCCGCGGCACCGTCAATACCTAGTCGCAACGGACCCGCCATTCCTTTGCGCTCGAGTGGACCGCCTGTCCCTTCACGCTCGTCCGGGCCACCAGTACCGTCTCGGGGTAATGATTCCCGTCCAATCCCACCACCGCCTGCTGGAGGAATTCCTCCTCCTCCTGCAGGCGGTCTTCCACCACCGCGTAAGTTCTCGTCCGACATTCACTAATATTGTTCTCTTGACTGATTGCAGTGATAGCCCCACCTATGATGGCCTCCTCAGTGCCACCTCCCCCACCACCTCCAAGTGGTCCTCCTGCAGCGAAATTAGATGTGCCTACGGCGCCCGGACGTGAAGATTTGATGGCGTCTATTCGGGCAGGTAATAAAGGCGGTTTGAAAAAGACTAAAACAGTAGACAAGTCTGCTCCGGCGGTTCCGGGATCAACACCGGCGTCCAGTGCAACTACTGCTGCCGGTGCATCACCAGGCAACGACATGGCGAGCCAATTGGCTGCCATGCTCGGTGCTCGCAACAAAAAGGTTGCCGTGCATAATAGTGATGACGAGGACGATGAAGATTGGTAGTGCACGACAAGACGAAAGATACAAATTCGAATACGACTCAATTAGTGGGCAACGCGTGAGTTGAGAATAGAGTAAAAAGTTATTCTGTATCGATGTAAGACACCAATGTATTATGAAAGTAACAAAAAAGCCGCGCATATTGTACAATCCTTGCTGATGATGCAGTCGTGGTTGTTTATTTCGCTTTATACACTTCGATTACCGCTTCCTTTTGCCGAGAGCCAACAACCGTTCCTGAGCCTTCTTTTGACCTGCCGTTGCAGCTCGCTTGTACCACTTTGTGGCTTCATCAATGTCGACGTTTGTGCCGATGCCTGATTCAAAGAAATATCCGACTGCGAATTCAGCTTTAGCCAGTCCCTTTTCCGCGGCTTTGCGACCCCACAAGTACGCTTCTCTGTCGTTTTGTTGCAGAACGTTTTCGCTGCCCGTCAAGTACCATCCCGACAATGCCAGCTCAGATTCCGGATCACCTCGTTCAGCGCCACGACTGAACCAGGCGATCGAGCGGCGAGGATCGACGGGACACCCTAGTGTGCCGTACTCGTATGCGTGACCTAGTCGATACTGACTCGGTGCGTAGTGCAGTTTTGCGGCTTTCGTAAAGAGTTCTTTTGCGTGAATTTCGTCCTGACTCAAACTGGCTTCGCCTTTCTCATACAGTAAAGCGAGCTCATGCAATGCATGAGGATTCTCAATGTCTGCTTGCCCTGCAGCCTTCTGTAGCCACATGAGTGCTTGCTTAGCGTCTGCTCGTTCTTGAAGCAGGCCACGCAGTAATATCATGCCCACTTTATACATTGCGGCTGGATCACCGTATTCAGCAGCACGTCTGTAGAATCTCACAGCCCGTTCGACGTCTACACGTGTACCCGCCCCGATTTCTAGGCATACAGCAGTGCGGTAGGCGGATGCTGGGTGTTGTAGTTTAGCAGCTTGTTCATACAATGTGAAGGCGCGCTCATGATCGATTTCCAAAGCTAGAGCGCCGTTGCCGTAGCAATTCGCCAAGAAGAAAAGAGCTTCTGGAAGTGGCTTGTCCTGTGCTGTAATCTGCTTGAGCGTCCTGAGAGCTTCACGATTGTAGTCGTCTTTGTTTTTCTTTGCCTGTTTGGGATCTGCTTTACTGCCGTCAGTTGCGCCACTCGTGGAAACCTCCATCAGCTTTTTCACCAATGTCAATTGCAGTTGTGGAGAATTGTTCTTTGAGATCTCCTTCTTGAGCGCCTGAATATCTGCCACTGTGACGACGCGGACAGGCTCTGGCTGTAAGGTCATATCAGAGTTGTCCGTTTTACGCGTAGCTGGTGGATCTCTTTGCGTCAGACTCTGGCCGGGTGCTTGTAGTTGTGCAGGCTGCTGTTGAATTTGCTGTGGATGCTGCGCATATTGTCGCTGCTGCTGCTGCTGCTGCTGCTGCTGCTGCTGCTGCTGCTGCTGCTGCTGCTGCTGCTGCTGCTGAATCGGTGGTCGTTGTATTCCAGGCTGGTTCAAGGGTGGGGCTTGTTGCTGTGATTGATGTGGCTGCTGCGTCGGAGGGCGCTGTGCTCCGTTCTGGATCATTCCCGGTTGTTGTTGTTGTTGTTGCTGCTGCTGTGGCGCTAATCTTGGGTCTCTAGCAAAATTGGCTAGAGGTCGGAACGGCTCCTGTGCTCGGGGATCACCTTGTCTGCGATCCATAGGGAATTGCCCATGTCCTAGAGGTGGCTGTTGCATGCCCTCGTTTGAACTTGGCGGATATGGTCCAGCTCTCTCGTCTCTACCACTCCTCAATGGTATATTCCGACTCCGCGGGTCAAAGTGGCGATCATCGGGTCTGGGTCGATTTCGCGGGTCGTGTTGTTGGTCATCAGGTCTATTTTGAGTTCGAGGATCGTATGGTCGATGATCAGACCTACCGTGAGGTCGTTGTTCAATTTGACGATCATCTGGTCTGGCGAACTGATCATTGTGATGGCTGGCAGGTGGATACTGCTCCTGTGGCCGGGAGTGTTCTCTCGGCATCGAACCTTGGCGAAGACGGGGCTCTTGACTCATAGAACGTGGTGCTAATCTAGGATCTTGCTGCATGGCACGCGGGTCGCGATTGTTGGGAGCACGCACAAGACGAGCGTCGACGGGTGCACCATTGCCATAGTTTTGCCTCACGGGTTGGCGCCCAGTAGCGGCGAATTCCATGGATCGCTGTCCTCTCAAAGGGGCACGCTGAGACCTCGGAGGATCGTTGGGCTCAAGAGACTTGCCAGGAGATTCTCCGTATCGGCCTCTTTGTTGATGGTCCGTTTGTGGCCGCTGAAGCTCTCTCCTGTCAGCGTAATCATGCGAATCATAGGACTTTCCCGCTGATTGTTGTAGTGATGGCTGCTGCTGTTGCTGCTGCTGCTGCCTTGGCACAATGTCTTCAGGATAGGGAGCTGAGTGTGGTTGAGATGATTCTGACGTGTAGTAATCGTCGTCGTCGTAGTACTGACTCGGGTACGGGGCTTGATATCCTGCACGCGCTCCCTCCTGACGTGGACCGGCGACTCGATTTCGATTGGGAGAAGCACTATGCATCGATCCTGCTTGTGATGATTGTGCGCTAGCACCGCTACCTTGCCTGTGAATTTGGGGTTTCAGACGAGCGTCTGAATCTCGTCGCGAATGGTCAGGACGAAGGTCATGCGTGCTGCCGGACTGAGCAGGTTGCCGGACGGAAGGTGGAGCACGTTGGGGCGAGCGTGACTGTTCCCTCTTTTGCAACTGCGAAGGAGCAGGAATGGACAGTTCTGAAGGATCCCCTTCTGTGTAATATGTGTCGATAAGGGCATCAAATCCTCCGTATGGCATGTACGTACCGCGCTTTGCCATAGGATCAAACATGGCTGTATCACGATGCCTGCCACTGATACGTCCAGGGGACCTTTCCGCAGACGCACCGACAATGCCGAAGTCGTCGTCGTCTTCTTCGTCTATATACAATCCAGAGGTCTTTTCAGCCAATGAAACGTCCTCATGTTGCGTGGGCACCTTGCGTGAAGGTTGCGAATAGTTGACTGGCTGTGCGATCTCTACCGGCTTGCGCGTGGGAGATCGATATTGTTGATGCATGGAAGCTGAGGTTGTGTTTCAGATACTGGCAGCACTTGAAACACACACGCACGCCGAGACACACCGAGGCAAAGCTCAAATCAGGTAGGAATAGAGAAGCGCTCTCTGCGCCTGGACCTGCCTTACTCCACGGGAAGCAAGGTTGCGCGTTGCTGCGATGGACGCATTCTGGTGGATCTGGTGCAACGTTGCTAGGCAGACGGGTAGGATTCCCCAATGGGGATATCAGATAACACGTGCAACTGGCGTTCTTCTGGTGAGATGAAGAAAGGCAAGGGCTGTGCTGAGTGTCTGAGCATCGCTGATGAGTGGTTGCAAGCAGCATTAACAGCAACAGCATTAGCATCAGCCAGCAGTGAAAGAAGCAGCAGAAGAGCGAGGCAATTGTGAGATACGAGTGACGATCAAATGGAAATGCGATTTGCCCGCCGCCCGCCCGCACGCCATTTCAACCAACACATCACAGAGTCCCTGTCTGTGAGTTCGGCACGCTCCATCCTCCGTTGCCTCCTTCTTCCTCGTTCAACTCTTGTCACCAGCTCTTTCCGCACTCCCAAGCATCATGATCAAACCGTCCATGACTATCGTGCCAAGCGCCTAGGGCGCTGGACTCGTTCCTAAAAACATAAGGTATGAGACCCTTTTCCCAGTGCATCTTGCCCCTCCTTGTCAAGATGTGTACTAACATGAATGCTCTCCAGACTGTGTTCTTATCTCTCAATTCGTCGTCTCTCTATCTCTTCTCTGGTGCATTCTTATGGTCATGCAGCGACGTCGTATCTCGGCCGACATAGTAACAAATCCGAGTACTTCAGAGCGAACTCCAATCTCGAAATCTGCTGGTTCACTCAGCTTCGATCCGCAAGTTTCTCAGATTGGTTCTATCCTTTCCGCTTCTCCATTGCATCCAAGTGATGCTCTCGATCCCCTTTCTTGGGTTGACAAAAAAGCTCAAGGCTACTTCGCCACAATTACATCCGACATTCTGGTAAAAGACCCGCGACGATCCTCCAGCTTACACGTCACTGGTGAGCGTCTTTCGTGCTGTCCGGCTCAACTGGTCGAACCAGCTGCTATGACTCGAACAAAATATGCGACCAGGGATCGTTCTGTTTGTCCTGAAGGGAAACCTGCTAATCGGACTCATCTTGATCACGCCTCACTCTCACTTCCTTCGCTTGTGCGAGAATCGATGAAGCAATACAGCTGGGTTGATTCCCTCATTGATACGGCTACACTGATCACAACAAGTTTGTGGCCAGCTCCCAACCCGCAAGCCGAGCGCACGGCTGAACACTCTACTCAGGTGATTAGCGCCTTTATCACCGAGACTTCTCGCAAGTCGCAAACAAGCATGTCGACCATGCAGTTGGCCTTGCTATATTGCATTCGATTCAAGCGTGATCAGAATAAACTTGCTTGCGCAATAACCGCAATGGAACTCAAAAATGGGAAAAGGTTGCAGGACATTCATCCCGTTGTTGGTAGCACTTGCTGCAGGCGCAACTTTCTCTCGGCCTTGATACTGGCTTCAAAGTTCTTGCAAGATCGAAATTATTCCTCGATGGCTTGGTCCAAGATTTCTGCCGTCACTGTGGCAGAAATCAACCTTCGAGAACGCGAATTCTTGGAAATTACAGGCTGGAGACTTGATATCAAAAACGACTTGTTCACCAGTTGGTCGACCACGTTGGAGATTTTCATAAATGAGGTCAAGGATACCACTGTATTCGGTGGATTAGAGACTTGTCAGGCAAAATGGAGGCAACTCGTTCGATCTTTAATCTCCGCACACGATTCCGAGATGCTGAAACACATGTCACGAATGGTTGGTTACAATAAGCAAATGCTAACGCCTGCTGCTACACCGATCGTTGAGCTTACAGAATTCACAGCACGTGCGTTTGTGGACGAGCTGAAGAATTCAGTCCCTCCATCTCTCGCGGCATTCGCGCTGCCATCACCTCCAATTTCTGTGGCTGAAGCTGATGACATTCAGTCTTGTCCATTATTTGACGAATTCATCTGCTCTCCTGCATACCAAGAGTCGACGAGTTTTTCTGCATCTGCATCGGAAGACGAGCTCGATCCTGAGAAGGAGTATGCGACGCCCAAGTCCTTGTCTACTGATTCACCGAGGCTGAGTCTGACAAACGACAATGACGCATTGCTTTGTGCAGGCAGCCACGGTCCAGTTGGCGGTGGCAAGAAGCGTGGGGCTGGAGCGTTGGCGGGCGAGACGCAAGTTTCGAGAAAGCGGGTACATATGTAAAGAAAAACACACTCTGTTGCCACAACAAAAAACAATCGGGCGTGCTCGGCTATCTCTGCCTCGTGATTGGACTGGTGATGACAGACCCTAAGGCTTAACCCCTGATCAAATTTCTCTTCTCTTTGCCCCCGAAAATGCCGACTTCCACTTCCACTTCCACCACCACACAACACCCTCTCACACACCGTCTCCATCACCACAATACCATCCTCAAAAGCCTCCAGGCGCACCATCGTCCCGCCTCACCTTACAAGCTTCCTCTCATACCGCGCCCGATCAAGTGAGTAATGAATCCTCAATCAGAACTCCCACCTGCCTCTTAGCATGCAAAAACTAACTTGGAGTAGCCTGAAACAATGGCAGAGCAAGCCTCGAAAATGTTACCACACCCGAAGGAAGAAGGTCCTCAAGGAGATATGGGCGCTCGTCGAATGAACAATTCACACCTTCCTCCTTTCGTCATGCCTCCAGGACCCCGAGCATTCAACAATGCGCCTTCAAACTTTGATGGCAAGCAGGACGGATCGCATAATAATATGATGTCTAAATTTCCTCCCAACAATAACATGGGTGCAAACGCCAACATGTCGGCTCCTGGTCACCAGCAACATGAGTATGCACAGCAGCAAGGTCAGGGACCTAATCAGTCTGGTGGACCTCAATATAATATGGGTAATCAGGCACTTGGCTACTGGCCAGCCGCAGGTCATGGTGGGCAAGCTAATGGAGGACAAGTATCATTTCCAAATCAGAGAGATTCTTCACACCTGCCTTCACCTTTGTATGGCAACAACAACCTTCAACCGCAAAATTATGGATCTTATCCTCCACGCCCGACGAGCGGCAATCCCATGCCTCGTACGGGCTCGCCGCACACAGAAGTCAACAGCGCCCCACTTCCACCGCCACAGCAGATGCATGAAGGTTATAACGGAGGGCAACAGCAAGCCGCCAACAATCCTGGAGGATATGCCATGTATGTACAACAACCGTATGGTAGTGCGCAAGCTGGGCCACAAGGACCTGCAAACATGTATGGTGGTCCGACTGGCTACAGCGGTAGTAGTGGCGGCTACCCTCAACCGTATGGCAGTGCCACTCCAGGCCCAGGCCAAGGAAGTAATGCTAATGGTTATGGACCTAATGGTATGTATGGCCACCCGATGCCGCACTCGCGCGAGGGCTCTCAAGATGCTACACAGTGGCAAAGATCACCGTATGGGCAAGGTCCTTCTTACCCTGGCGCTTATGGTCCCTACCCCGGAGCATCCATGCCTGCACAGCAGTCACCATACCCTGCAGGTCGTGCTGGGCGCGGTGCTTCCAACACAGGTGAACGTCCCTTCAAGTGCGATCAGTGCCCACAGTCTTTCCAGCGATCGCATGACCTTAAACGACACAAACGCATCCATCTCGCCATTAAACCGTTCCCTTGCCCGTCGTGCGACAAGTCGTTTTCCAGAAAAGATGCCTTGAAAAGACACATTCTCGTCAAGGGATGTGGTAACACGAGTGCTTGAATCATATGTCGGGAATGAACAAATCTTGTGTTTCTCGAGCGATGCAACATGTAGATATCAAAGTGTCCAGTCCCTCGCTGTGCATGTAGCATAAAATCAGAAAACCAAAAGGACTTTTCCTTGAATACTACATACGTATATTAGGTCTTTCTATTAGGGAACGGGTACGAGGAAATTGTTTTATAGTTGAGCGGTGTTTGAGTGGCAGTAAGTCTAATAGCAATTCACGATGACCATCGCAAATACTGGTTCTGTATCAAGATGATTTGTTTCAGTTGCAGCCGCGGCATCTTTACCGGTGAGTATATGCATAACTGCCGTGTGTGGTCTATTCTCTTATGGTTGCTGCCGAAGAGCAGGATGGCGGTAGCCACGGCCACGACCATTGTCTCGTGTGGAACAAGATGGCAGATTTGGCATGGCTTGTGTGTGTGTGTGCCTATGGGGGAGGCGGCGTACTTGTCAATGTCACCATTTTATCCGTGGTGGTCCAACAAACATATACACATGAACAGATTTATGTACTTTTAAGATAAATGTCTCTGCAACTGTAGTGCATCATTCTTTTGACGAGTGTGAGCACTTGTGACACTGCATGTGAGTACCCAGGGGGGTTCAATTCTTTCGCGATGGCAATAAACTTTGCGCATGACATGGCCGCCGGCCACAAGTGGAGCTGTCAATCATGGCGCATATGATGGGATTCTTTAAGCTTCTTCCCCTTTTTTGCACATCCCGTGTCCGTGACAGTGCTGATGTAGTAGTAGTAGCAAAATGCTGATTGTAGACTGCAACTCGATATGAACAGCACATGACAGAGTCGATTGTGTACGTCCTGTGGTCCAATTGTCCAGCAAATAGGGCACGCCACTAAGCGATATTACGCCATGGATTTGGATGACACATTGGCGCAGAACGTCGAGACGCGAAAGAAGGGAGTGAGACCAGGGCTCAGGTAGCACTTTGTTATCATCCCGACGCTCATGATGGCACATGGGACGACGAGTTCAAAACGTGCGCAAAACCTGGCAAATACGACAGAGGGAAATAAGTTAGAGCTGAGGAAAGCTGGTATGCGCAGTGTCCCTAACAATCACGACAACTTCTGCAACAGGAGCGAGAGAGGCACTGATTGCGCCATCAAGCAAACTATCCTCTGCCATTTGTCACCGTTGGAGGCAAATGTGCTTTAGATGGCTCAAGTGATGCGAAGCTTGAATGTTTGGCGACCATTGTTGCGAGTGCTATGACACAGAACTGTCACACGGAAGTGCCAGTGTCCGTACGCCTCGCAGCGATTCTCGGCATCAAGGGAAACGCTCGGACCTCGCTATTGTATTCGCGTTGGTGGATCAATCTTTTCTCGACAGATGCATGTGGATTCCGAGCGATGTCAGATGACATCTAGCCTCGGCCTTTATTTCGCACGCACGATCATTTCGTCCGGATCATTCATGAGAGGGAATAGACTCTGAAGTATTTCAAGGTCTTCTTTCAGAGCTAAAACTACGGGACAGGCCGGAATTTGCTGTGGATGCAAGCTGGATTCTGACCCTCAAACACGACCACAGACAGCTCGCACGTCTGTTCTTGTAAGAAAAAAATAATTGCTGGGAAGAATCTCTCAGCAAGCATGTACTGGAGAAAAAGTGTAGCACATGAAACGCTATATAACATTAGTAAGTGTTGTGTACTTCAAACTAAAGTGTACATCTGATGGACATCATCGACTCAGGCATGTCACCAATCAGTGGGTTGATTGCACTCTAGTTTTTCCAGCAAATCGTGGCATCTCAACGATCAGTACGCATAAACGATATTGCCAAAAGCCAAGTCTAGCCGAGCACATATTGTCCTTCACTTATCTGCTTAGAGGCCACTGAGCCTCGGTCATGGTAGATGTCGTCTTTCAAGCTTGTTGCGGCAAAGACAAGAATATCCTCTCAGCGACAAGTCATACTCGAGGAAGATTGGGTTCAAAAGACAAAGAGTTGCCACTAGTTGTGGCGATATATTGTTGAGCGCGTACGGAAATATTGATTAGGTATGTAGCATGGGTGGATTCCTTGCACTTCATATTTTGTAGGCTGTAACATTTGTCGCAGACAGGTGGTTAGACTATGTTCATGTAATGATCTGAATCTGCTGTGGTGAATGTCTATGGTGCAATCTACAGTTGGGCAATATTTTAAAGTGATGCGACACGCTATGCAAAAGAGTAAGCTCGAAACCTAGTAAATATTTGGGATGATCCTCCACTTGACGGTCGATTTATAGGTCGCCCAAGCAGCACCGTACTTTTTCGCGCACTTGTCCTCATCACGTCTCTCGCGATGCACCAAAAGTACGCCAAAGTAGACTACGTAGAAATACGTCAATGGATTGCCGAAACCGGTAGGCAAGCACCATGCCCATGCCATGATCCAGTCTCCAAGATAGTTAACGTGCCTTGCAGACCCCCACCATCCATCCACGAGTAGCTTTGTGCCGCGTGTAGTCTCGATAGACTTAAGATGCTTGACCGATTCGTGATGAGGGTTATTCCGAAACGTGTCCTTTTGTGAATTGGACGAACGAAAGATGTAGTATCCCAAAAACTGTAATCCCAGAATGAGGAATGCATAGCCACCTAAATCAACCGGGTTGCTGGCCAAGTACCTGGCCTGCAGAGAATAAGTGAACGGCAACCAAGTCAGATCGCCAAATGCCAACATGAATCCAAAGCCGTCCGTAGTGACATCCATGGTCGATAATACGGCCGACTCGTTCCACACGGAATCAAGGACATACCAACCTTGGAAGGCGACGACAAGGAGCATCGAGTCAGTCACCCGCCCTATTGCCAGATACTGATGCATTAGAAAAGCCAGATCCAGAAGGAGCCAGAGAAAGAGGCCCGGTCGGAGTTCACAAAATACTTTCACATCAAGTGATCCAATACTCGGATTCAACGTGCGTCCAATGAATGCATCATAGACCAGATTACCGGAGTTGCCGCCTTCAGCTAGCAAAGCGTCCTTGTGAAAGGAGCACATATAACTCCATACTGCAAGGGCAATACTAACGAGCAGACTTGCCGACAAGAGTGGAAGGAACTGCGTCACGAGAGGCTCGAGGAACGTTTGATCCCATGCCAGACCGATGGTGACGAGGCCGAGCACGACACTTAGGCTCAGCAGTCCGTTCAGTTTATACCGTATCACGTCGCCTGTGCGCAAGGGCGTGCCTGACGTCCATGGCCCAGGCAGAAAGTACCAGAGGAGGACGAGCAAAGTGATCCAATTGAAGTAGATTAAAATTGCAGTGAATGTCAATACCGGTGATGGCATTGGTGCGACAAGAGCATAGAGAGCGTAGGAGACGGCCGGTGTGCCCAGAGTGACTGCCAGTGCTCCCCAGGGCCCTAAAAACTCATAGTGCGTGGTTTTCGGGTTGATGACTGCATGCTGTGGTGCTGCAGAAGACATGACTGACGAACCCGATCCGATCCTATTACACTCACACACAGTGGTCAACCAACGCTTCGCTGTCGCTTGGCACACGTACTTTATAGGTATCACGACTTGGACGCGCTTAATTTACGTTTTCGAGCGACTTTTTGCAGTCAACACAAAAAACATGTGGAGGAAAGTTGCAGCAACAAATAAACTCAAATCATATTTCACGTCTTGCACTTGCTCTTCTGCCTCATTCATCCATGTACTCGCGTGCATCTTGCAATTCTGCTATAGAGCGCTATAGCTATAGGGTTCGTGAAGGAGAGCACAAGTGTGAAGACTGAAGCGCTACACAAGGACAAGCACAAAGCGATATAAGCATATACAAAGAACAAGCATAGTCTGCATAGGATATGCACGCGCCGATGGGATACGGCAGACATTTCTCGAGCGTCCCTTCAACTATGCGCAAATATGACACAAAAGTAATGCTGAGGACGTGAATAAGCCACTGACTCTGGGGAACAATGAAGGTGGGCTAAGCCGTCAAGTTGCCGTGCTACTCGTTCTTCTAGTACAATGACCTCGGGTCTGACAAGTGCTTGGATACTGATGAGACGTTCCTAGGAAGGTGTCTCAATCAATCAGAGGACACGAAAGCGACTCGAACCTGTCAAAGAACCACTTTTGTGGCGCATTCCTCGGTCACCTTCCACCCCTTTGCTTTGACTTTTGATCATACACACACACAACACACACAGTCGCTCTCCCTCCCACACTGGAAGCAAACGGGTAGACACAGAAACAACATGGCAATCTGATTCTTCTTCTTTACGTGTTTTCCATATCCGTTCTGAGTCTTACTCAATCTTCTTCAAAGCACACACTCTTTAGCAAATAGTCATTCATTCTTTCAATCACCCTCTTTCTGTACAAATTACTGGATGGCACAGCGACCTTTTCCGCTGCCCGTACAAGCCGACAAGCGAGTCAGCCAGCTCTCACAAACATCAGAGTTCTCCGTCAACAGCAATAGCAGTGACCCGAGACGACATAAGCAATACATCGGACCATGGCAATTAGGTAGAACTCTAGGTCGAGGCAGTAGTGGTAAGTTCCTGATCCTTGCTTTGTCTTACTCATGGCTCACATATAATCTAGGTAGAGTACGTCTTGCGAAACACAGCCACACTGGCAAGCTCGCAGCCATCAAGATTGTTCCCAAAATCAATGCATCAAATATACGAAAGGACAAGAAGGGCCGGCCTCAGGAGAAGATTGGTGGACTTCCATACGGTATTGAACGAGAAGTCGTCATCATGAAACTCATTGAGCATCCAAATATAATGCGTCTTCAGGACGTCTGGGAAAACAACAATGAACTCTATCTCGTGCTGGAGTATGTTGAGGGTGGCGAGCTTTTCGACTACCTCGTGCAACGTCGAAAGCTGCCGGAACACGAAGCAGTCGACTACATTCAACAAATTCTCAATGCCGTGGACTACTGCCACCGATTTAATATCTGGTAATGCGTCCTCGAATGTGTTACTGGCAGCATACTAACGACATAGTCATCGAGATCTCAAGCCGGAGAATTTGCTTCTCGACAGGAACAAGCAAATCAAAGTGGCTGACTTTGGTATGGCTGCTCTTGAACCAACCGGTCAGTTATTGCAAACTTCCTGCGGCTCTCCGCACTACGCAAGTCCAGAAATCGTCGCCGGCAAGGACTATCATGGAAGTCCAAGCGACATATGGTCTTGTGGTGTCATTCTCTTTGCTCTGTTGACGGGCCATCTGCCTTTCGATGATGTGGACATCCGAGTCCTCCTTCAAAAAGTGAAGACGGGGTATTTTGCTATGCCTACCGAGCTCAGCATGGAAGCAAAGGACTTGCTCTGGCGAATGATGGAGATTGATCCTCTAAAAAGAATAAAAATGGAGGATATCTTGGTTCATCCACTTTTGCGCAAATACAAGCGTCCGAAAGGCCCCAAGTTGCCGCGAGCACCAACCTATCAGGAACTTGGACGGCCTGTCAATAGTGCTGCAGAGATCGATCCCGAGATCCTGAAGAATTTGAAGACTCTGTGGCGGGGTGCACCAAAAGAGCTCATTATACAAAAGCTATTGGAGCCCGCGCATAATGCCGAGAAGACCTTTTACTTGCTGCTCCTCAAGTACAGGCATGACAGATTGGAGAATTACGGCAGTGACGAAGATGCCATGCCACGTATGCTCAAATCTAGTTCGCGCCGCAGTCTCAAGAGCATGCACTCAAGGAAGAGTGGTGCTTCGCGTCGAGGTCACCGCAAGAGTGCCAGTCGGAGCTCGAAGGTGTCTGCAACCTCTTCGCATCGACGTGGTATCAGTTTTGGCGCAAGCAAGAAAAGACCCAAGGAATTGCCTCCTGCTCTCCCATCGAGCACGGATCTGGCACCGCCAATAGTGGAACCAGATGTGATTGAATATCCTACACCCCGACGCGAAAGCCCCTCGAAACGCATAGCCCCAGTGATATCAAACAGCCATGTTTACGATGATGAGAGTACACGCAAAATGTCTGCCGAGTTCAGCCAATTCCTAGACTTGGCTTTCAATTCATCGGGCCCAAGTACAACCGTATTGGAAGACCCCGAGTCCTATCAGGCAAGGGCTTTGCCTCGAATCCCGTCTGATCTTGGCCGTGTTCGACCCAGCACTGTAGAGCCTACTTCTTCGGCCAAGGCTGATGTGAAACAGCGAGCGCACAAATCTGCTGAAATTGCTGCCCCGCTACCACGAATATTTGAGGAAGAAAGGGATCGATATGCTGATGCAGATGCAAGTCTGGAAATCCGCCGAGCAGCAGCGGCGGCCGATGCTGCTGCCAAAGAGAACTTTTCTGCTCCGCAAAGACCGAAAGTCGGAAAAGGATACTCCTATCCCTCGAGACCGCGCGGTGCTTTAGGAGAACTCAGTGCCAATAGTACACAACAGAAGAGTTCAAATTCTTCTACAGCCGCAGCGGCCGCAGCAATGCGAGCCTTCCCGACTCGACGAAATGTCGAGCAAGACCCGCATCGAGTATCAAGCCTTGTTGAGGCTGAAGCTCCCAAATCGCAGGCAACAGGCCGACGATTCTTTAGCGATCCGACGCATGGCCAGCGTGTCAACGAAAGCTCGATCGAAGGTGAACCCGTCGTCAAGCGATCCTGGCTTGGCCGAAAGTTGTCGAGTTTACGTGCGGAACGCCGTGCGCCCGCAGCTCCTGGTGAACAAACTCGCATGACGGCTACAGTTCATCAAAGTCCACCCGGGCACGAGAGAGTCCCAGTGAGCACACGAAGAGCGGCTCCTGCGCCTTTGCGATTCGGAAATGAAAGTGCTCAATCGGACTATGAGACATCTCCTCCATTTCCTCATCCATCCACATTCAGCACCTCTCCTGTAGCAGCGAAACAGAGTTTCTTTGCTAGAATACTTGGCGTCAAGCCTGCCAACCGCGTTCTCCACACCACTCTCAACCCAGCGAGCCTGCAACGTATGATGGCTGGTCGTTTCCAGCGCTGGGAATCAAACAAGCTTGGACTCAGAGTGGTGGAGGACAATTCACGCACGCGTGTGATTAGAGCCCGATTAGCCAACAGGAATGCTCTTGGTCTGAAAGCTGTTCGATTCAGGGTCGAATTTCGCGATTATGAAAATGGATCACAAGCAATCTTTGCGCTCGAAAAGGGAGCCAATTCAAGCTTCAATCGCGTCGCTGATGAGGTTGAGGATATTTTGAAATCTGAGCATGTCTTTGTCGAGATTCGTGGGCCTTCACGACTAAGCGCATACGCGCTGTAGTATAAAATGCATTCATCTCTGTAGCATGACAAGTTTTCCTGTTGAAGCGGCACAGCACGAGGCAAGGAGTTTTGTTATTTTCATATTAATCATAATACCATATCATTCACTCAATGATTGCGAATAAGGGAAACGACAAAATCACCGAGTCCCACGGCCGCCATGGCTGTCAGGGAGGTCAGTATCCCGCTAACAAGGTTGACTTGATTGTTGTCTAGAATGTCCCATCCCAAGACGATGTACGTTTCCGTGTCTTTGATTTTCACTGTATCAGAGACTGCTTTACCGCCATGCACTTCCACCACCTTTTTCATTTGCTGATTATAGACTGTGCGTTGACACGTCGCACCGAGCACAGAATCAAGCAGACTGCCATAGAGACCCGCCATGAGGGTCACGGAAAACAAGATGGCTTTCGTCAACCACGCCTGGGTGGGCACGACAATGCATGCCGTGAGAGCAATGATGGATCCGCCCATGAGTGCAGCAATCAGACCGAGCACTGAGACGCCGCCATTGGTGCCTGGAGGCACTTTTCGCAGCGTTGTAATTAAGAGGGGCCAGTCATCGTTGAGAATGCCAATTTCCGAGGAAAACGTATCCCCTGCCGCGCACGCATACTGTGTAATGATGCCGAGAATGAGTAAATCAGGGACTGCTCCCGAGAATGCGAAAACGGTGTGTGTATGGTAGATGCACAAGTGAAGGATTGCAAAGACCGTGGCTGGACCAGCGTTACAAAAGACTTGCGTTGCCGTTCGCCCTTTTCGTGGCGAGGTCAGGTCTGATGACTCGGACGTGACGAGTTCGGCTTTAATGTCGTCTCCCCATCGCGTCAGTCTCGTGCCACAGAGGAAAAATACGAGCAAGATGAGAAGGATTCGAAAGGGGTGAAGGGCATGAATCGTGCCCACAATGCATGCAGCCACAACACCATCACTCGTGAGGGATGCACGCCGGTGTGCGTGGACTGCCATGAACAAGACTGCCAACAAGCCCAATATTGTCTGTATCGTGTACGGAGACCATTGTATCTCCATGACACCGGCCCGAGCTGTCCTCGACGTCCTTGACCCTCTTCTCTGCTGCATTTGTATCACCGGCTCCACTCTAGCCGTGGAGTGGACGCTTCATCTGATGAAAGACATGCACAAAGGCGAAAACTCCTTTGGCAGTGCTGCACGCAATACAAGAGAGTCAGCATGGACGGGGCAACGGAAGACAGAGGAAAGACTATCCATCATGAATGCTAGGATGAGGGGCACGCACAGTGGTTGTTGCCGTGTGAATGGGTGAATGCGGAGCCACAAAGAGTTGATCATTTCGCCCAAAAAAACATCGGAAGAAGAAGGAACTTTTTGCGTGTTCTGACTGAACCCCCACAACCCATTCATTCACCTTCTATGCTGCGTACATCCACTCGCTTGCTTGCCTCCTCGCGGGTATTGTCGAGACAGCCATTCCCATTGAGATCCTTCTCCGCCTCACGCCAAGTCATGTCTGGGTTCCGTGATGAAGCAGACACGTTCGGGCCTCTCAAGGTTGCGAGTGACCGATACTGGGGAGCACAGACGCAACGATCACTCATGAACTTTGATATTGGTGGTGATACGGAACGATTGCCTCCGCCACTCATTAAAGCGTTTGGCATCTTGAAACGCGCTGCGGCAACCGTCAATATGGAGTATGGCCTCGACCCGAAGATCGGTAAAGCCATCCAGGAAGCGGCAGACGAGGTTATTTCCGGAAAATTACAGTCTCATTTCCCGCTGGTTGTCTTCCAGACCGGGTCTGGGACACAATCAAACATGAATGCGAATGAAGTCATTTCCAACCGGGCCATTGAGATTCTTGGTGGTGAACTCGGATCAAAGACACCCGTCCATCCGAATGACCACGTCAACATGTCTCAGTCATCCAACGACACTTTTCCGACGGCGATGCATATTGCAGCCGTCATGGAAATCACGAATAATTTAGTGCCCGCACTTCAGGAACTGCATGGTGCTGTGGACGCGAAAGCGACGGAATTCAAAGACATCATCAAGATTGGACGGACGCATTTGCAGGATGCCACGCCGCTCACTTTGGGTCAGGAATTCAGCGGGTATGTGACGCAATTAGAGTACGGCATTGAGCGCGTACAGAGCACACTCAAGCGATTGAGTCGCTTGGCGCAAGGTGGTACGGCAGTAGGAACGGGCTTGAATACGCGCGCCGGATTCGACGTCAAGATTGCGCAACAAGTCTCGCAACTCACTGGACTGCCGTTCGAGACGGCACCCAACAAGTTTGAAGCACTTGCTGCGCATGACGCGATTGTCGAAGCATCGGGTGCACTCAACACGCTCGCTTGTTCACTCATGAAGATTGCGAATGATGTGCGATACTTGGCTTCCGGACCGCGTTGCGGACTCGGTGAATTGACACTCCCTGAGAATGAACCCGGCAGTTCCATCATGCCCGGTAAAGTCAACCCGACGCAATGTGAAGCCATGACCATGGTCTGCGCTCAAGTGATGGGCAACAACACCACCATTTCCGTCGGCGGATCAATGGGTCAATTCGAACTCAATGTCTTCAAACCCGTCATGATTAAAAATCTCCTGCAATCGATCCGGCTCATTGCGGACGGGTCGCGTTCATTCACTAAAAACTGTGTCGTCGGCATTACCGCCAACAAGGAAAAAATTGCACAAATCATGAATGAAAGTCTCATGCTCGTCACGGCACTCAACCCGCATATCGGGTATGATAACGCTGCCAAGATTGCAAAAACAGCTCATAAAAAGGGAACCACCCTGAAGGAAGAATTCATCAACCTCGGGTTTGGCGATGAAGCCAAATTCCATGAATGGATCAAGCCGGAGGAAATGTGTGGTACCATGGCATGAAAAAGATTATTCTTCCGGATATGACTAAAAATAACTTATTTTTGCGTCTCCCGTACTCTGCAATGCCAATGCTTTACAAAATCTACGCAAAAAAAACCACCAAAAAAAAGAAAAAAGAAAAAAAACCACAAATTCGTCCGTGACAAGTTGGGGTCTCGCCTCCATTCTCATCCTCGTTTACATCCATCGATTTGCTGAGAATGACCATTGAAGAGCGCAACATCATCGAGAGCCGCCTGCTCGACCCCGGACTCGCTTTTAGCCATGCCCGTGTTGGCTTGCCTTTTAGCCTCCAAGTGTTCCGCATAAGACTCATAACTGTGGTTACCCGTGATGTAGTGACCATTAAATACACCAACTTCGAATCCTGTGATTTTCGGGTTCGTCGAGACTTCGAGACAAGCATCAATCAAGTCTTTGAGGTTTTGGTAAATCATCTTGTCTGCTCCAATCTCCCTTGCAACTTCCTCGTCCGTGCGATTATGCGCCACGAGGTCGCGCCGATTCGCCAAATCGATGCCGTAGATGTGGTTATGCCTGATTGGCGGAGCACAAGACGCGATATAGACTTGTTTTGCACCGGCATCACGAGCCATCTGCACGATTTCCTTGGACGTTGTGCCCCGCACAATCGAATCATCTACAATCAAGACGTTTTTCCCCTGAAAGACCTGCACTTGCGCATTCAATTTGCGACGAACATTTTGGCGACGCAATTGTTGGCCTGGCATGATGAACGTCCGGCCGACGTACCGGTTCTTGGTGAATCCTTCCTTGTAATTCAGGCCGAGAAATTGTGCCAGTTCGAGCGCAGAGTTGCGTGACGTATCGGGTACCGGCACAACAACATCAATCAAGTCCTTGTACCCGTCACCAAATGCCTTGACGACACCACCGGCCAATTTCGCACCCATGACAAGTCGTGAACGGTAGACTGATATGCCGTCCATGACAGAGTCCGTTCGTGCGAAATAAACATACTCGAATATATCCGGGGTGTATGTTCTGACTGGCACCACCTGCCTCTTCGAAATCACAGGCTCATAAAGTGCATACTCGCCATTCTCAGTCGTGACACTCTTGTTTTTTCGTTGTCGTATAATGATGGCTTCTCCCGGTTGCACATCCCGCCAATTCGAGTATCCTAGTGCGGTCGTAACGATGACAGGTTCAGAGGCAAACATGTAATCTTTGCCATAAGGAGTCTGGCGTTCACCGAGCACCAGCGGTCTGATACCATTCGGGTCACGGAACCCAATGATGCCGAATCCAGCCAACATTGCTACACAAGCATACCCACCCTCACACTTCTTATACATCGATTCCAAAGCCGTAAACAAGTCCTCCTCATTGATTCGAGCCTTGCCTGTCTCTTCCAGATACGAAGCGAATACATTCAAGAGTAATTCCGAATCCGAATCCGTGTTGATGTGTCGATGGGCCGTCTCGTCAAGATACTCCTTCAGCGCGGGAGCATTGACGAGATTGCCATTATGAGCCAAGGAGATACCGTATGGCGAATTCACATAGAACGGCTGTGCTTCCGAATTGGCCGATGATCCGGCTGTAGGATATCGAAGGTGGCCCAACCCCATACTGCCCACGAGGCCTTGCATGACTGTAGGTCCTCCAAAGACTGAAGAGACCATGCCATTGCCCTTGACTTGATAGAAGCGTCCTTTGGATCCGCACGTCACCATTCCCGCAGCATCCTGACCCCGATGTTGGAGGTAGAATAGTCCTTCACTCAGGTCCGCACAGGCATAGCCTGCCGGATCAGATATCATGCACCCCAGTATGCCACACATGGTCAGTGGTTAGAGGATGAAAACCAGGAAAATCTACTGCGAATGAGTATATGGGAAAGAGAAACTTTGAAACGGTCAAGGAGATGTTTTGAAGCTCAGTGCGTTTTTGTCGTTGTTTGCACATCCCTTGTGGAGATCAATTTTCTAACATCTGATTGCAATGCATCATCGCTTCCATCTTCGAGACACGATTCAAGTAGATCGACACTCACCTATCGCTAAACAATATTTTGCCAAGGCCGCCGACGCTTCAACAAGTATGCGATGCGAATGACACAAACAACATTGCAGGCGTAGCATGCTCCAACATTTTTTTGGTTCTCAAAAGAGAAACTGCTTCCGTACCTTCCGAGCAAATTGGAACGCGAGTGGCTGGCGCGAGCCGTGTTGCCTGATTGAGCAGCAGGTCTGCTCGTGCATGCCTATATATATATATATATATATAGGTCTTCTGTGTTTGTGATGTGATGTAGAAGTGAGCAAGGTGCGGCAGGATCAGAGCATAAAAAGATCCTGTCACTCACGAATTCCTTATGCTCTTATTGTTTTGACTGCTTGACAAATGGTGGAGTAACATCACTTCCCGTGACGGGTGTGCAGGCAGAACGATTGATGGTCACGCAAAAACATTTAGCCGACTATTTTTTTCTCTAAACTGCAGACCTTCCCGTGCACGGGACCGCTCACCGCTCCTGTCGTCCAGGTTTGTTGGCCCGAAAATCCTTCTCTAAGGAAAAAGTCCACTGAAGACGTTCCATATCGCCCAGTCTTACCTCTAACACGACAGCAAGATGAAGGTCGAGCTCGATTCTTTCAGCGGTAACAAAATCTATCCTGTCAGTTTGCCCACTTCAATACGACTCGACATTTCTGCGCAACCACTAGCTCCAGTACTCTGAGATCTAGGGCTACATCCTAAAGTCCTTGGGGTCCTGGGAGCTGGATCGTCGTACAGAAGTCGATATCGGGGTTGTGTATATCATGTAGCATAGAGTGTTGACGTTTGTGTAGGGTACTGGAAAACTATACATCCGTATAGATAACAGAGTCTTCCGATTCTTCAATGGAAAATCCGAGTCTCTCTTCCTCCAGCGAAAGAACCCTCGAAAGATCGGATGGACGGTTCTGTTCCGACGAATGCACAAGAAGGGAATTTCTGAGGAGACTGCCAAGAAGAGATCGCGAAAGACTGTGAAGGTCCAGAGAGCTATCGTTGGAGCTTCACTCGATGACATCAAGAAGAGACAGCGACCAGAGGCTCGAGCTGCTGCACGAACCGAGTCACTCAAACAGCGAAAGGACAAGAAAGTCGCTAGCGACTCTGCAAAGAAGGCTGCCAAGGCCAACGCTGGAGGCAAGGCACAGCAATCCAAGGTTTCAAAATTGGTGAGTGTCATTATGTTTCGATGCGTACAAATTCCCGTCTAACATGCCATAGCAAAGTAAGGGAGCTAAGCCATCTATCCGTTAAGCATTATAGCGAGCTGTACTCATGATCTCACTTCCCTCGCGCAACAACCATTCTGGTCTTGATTGAAATCCTTTGTCTACAACGCGTTGCCTTCGTAGTGCTAAAGACATTTTTCGTGCATGCGAGCATCATCCCTACCACTTCCATCACCTGCTTTGCCATGACCGACTATCTCACATATGGCAATTGTAGCCTCGCCCTCCTCTTACCGTCGTAACCTATCATTTGGCGTATTGCTGGGTCCATTGCTGTGCTGTCTTGATGGCAGCTGCCTCGTCTTCTTTCCACGCAGATGCAACGTCATTCGCTAAGGGATCGTCTGGATTTGGCGCCGACAAGAGTGCTTGTATCGAAAGAAGCACGGTACGGATCTGTAACGCAGGTGACCAAGCGTCTGTGGTACGATTAGCATGATGGAGACAGTGCGCTTCAACGTCAGCATACTTTTAAGTGTGTCCATGCAAATGCGACCCAGTCGATCAATGTTGGGATGGTATCTAGATTGATAGTCAGCATTGCTTTTTAGTCTGTGAATTGTCCTTGCTTCATTACATTTTCGTCAAGAAGCGCACTTTTGGCGCAACCATTGGATATTCCTCTGGTAAGAACAGCTCCAGCTTGAAAATTCCTCCTTCATAAGCTGATTGTGCAGGACCTTCAATTTGGATATTAAAGTATCGCAAGTTGTCTTCAAAAGGCACTGCTTGTATACCTGGCGGTGAGTCGCTCACAAGTCGCTCAGTCTCCTTGGGAAAGTCAGCACGAATGTCAAACTAGCCAGTACGCAATTACCTTGAGGATGCGTTTGGGGAGCAGCGCAGACATATCGTGTAGCTCTCAACAAGTCGTAAGTATAAATGACAACGAAGATGTCTCGTCTCTGAGACCGCGAATCAGGCAAAGTGATCAACACAAGTAGAGGCTAGTACACCTGTCTGATGATGAAGCTTGTTCAGATTTCGTGGAGCTCGGGCTAAATTGTGGACGTGCAGCCGTGCACACACCGACTCGTTAGAGCCTGCAATTGCAATCTCGTGATCAAAACAGCACACACACGCGTACAAACAGCAGCTGATGATGGATTGTGGATTAGAGATTACTATGGCTAAAGTCGTTGCATCCACTATTGTTCGAGAAGACCTCAGAGCTTAATGCTTCTTTCGCTGCTGCTGTCGTATTGCACGCACCGTGAAGATATTACCCAGTAGCGACTTTTATCTGCAACACCTAGGTTTTGCAGGAAATACGATAGGCGGCCTTCAATGATCGTCACATCAAAAGGCAAGCATGCCCGTGCCAAGGGTCACGACGAACAATGCACCGAACAGACAGACACTACCCAGTCGTTCTATCGCGGATGTAGCTCCCGATGCTTGAGCAGCTGTCGATGGAGTCGTAGTTGCAGTTGATGGAGTTGTAGATGCACTCACACCACTGCTAGCTCCAGCACTTGATGATGCTGCAGAAAGTGATATCTCACCGTTTCTCAAATTCGATGCTGCTATTCCGGTGTTGTTCGTGCAAGTAGAAGGAGTAACCGCTGTAGAAGACAACTGCACATCTGCACATTGATACTGAACAAATTAGTCTAACTCTGACGCTCTCGGACTTTTTAAGCTTACCAGGGCAGCCGATTCACTAGAACTCTTGTACACGATCTGCATGGTCGCGTTGTCTCCAGCATTGTAATTCGAAATCTCTGGCAATTCTGCGCAGAATGTACCAAGACCTGTCAACGTGTACTGCTGGATAGCTGTATTGTTGAATGTGATTCCGTCTTTAGACAGGACAATAGAAACAGTCGCACTGGCATGGTGAGAATCGATCTGGTATCGTCCTCCATCAAGTGCTAAAGCACCCCGAGTCGAATTGACCGTGTTGAAACCGCCGCAAGGAGCGGTCGTCTCAGCGTCTTTGCAATGTTAGTTTCTGTTCGCGCCTCATCGAAATAGACATCTATACCATCATCGAATCCGCGGGATGGAGGAGCATCCAAGGTGAAATGAGCATGAGCAGTTGCAGCCATCAAGAGGCCAATAGCTGAGGAGGAAAACTTCATGGTGTAGAGAAGATGGCTAGCGATGAGAGACTTGAGGCCAGGGTGATGAACAGAATGTGAATATATCTTTTGTTGACGCTGAAATTGAGCGATTTAAACATGAGCGATTTATATTGAATGTGCGCTACATGCACCTCATATACATGAGACACGCACCAGCCGTGCTGCGCATTCCTCTACGCGAGGCATTCGGTGCAAGCATTGTACAAACGCTGCAACATTGTCTTTGTTCTGCTTCGGCCTGCTGAATACCGCTTCTACAACATGAAGCTCCACTCAAAAAAATTATCAAGCAAGACAGCCTGCAGATCTTCTACACGAGAAGTGCTGCATGGTGATAGCTCGATCTGGAGCTCTGGGTCTTATGTTACTGACAGATGCTTGTTTTGTCGGAATAGAGCTACACAACGTGCGCAATTGCAGCGAGTCTGATGACTTGCATGTGATGACACGGAGATTCCGTTATTGGTTGAGGAAAGAATCACGAACCGATGGTACCAAGACAACCCTTTTTTGAAGACCAAATTCTTGATAGCTCGAGGCCAAAGGAGATCAACAGAACCCAGGGCAGGCAAGCACACCTCAAAAGGGGTCAGTATAGGCCTCGCTAAGTGCGGACTATGGTTGTTTGGACAGCAATCGTGCGCGGGCTGCACAACTCGCGCTTAAGCACAAAACATTGCATTTGGACTTCGGAGAAACAGTGAACAATGGTTATTATATATACCAAGGATTTGAGTTTCAATTCTGTTAAACAATTGGAATTGTGTAGCTTGACGCTAAGACGGACGAAATCAAAGTTAATGGTCATTAAGTTCCGGTCAATTGTCCTGTAAGTCAACATGTCATCTTCATGTGAGTTTGTTGCTTGACTGGACTTGCTGTCAGAACGTGTACACTCCACTGAGACATGGTTAAGGGCAACACTTTTGTGGGTTGCCACAAAGCCATCCTGCTCGGACCTTGCCATTCCTGACTTTCGGGCCATGGCTGAAGCGAGTGGGGCACGTTTCACGAATGCAAGATTTCCTTATGCAGACTGTTCGTGCGTACGCGCACCGCTAGACTCCTGCTCGATACTTCACCGGAAGATCGTCATGTGGATTAATTGCGGCAGAGCGCGGACGATATTCTACATGAATCTGTCTTGGGATTTGCGGGTAGGACCTGGGACTTAACGCTTGTTAAAATGTCACGAGGAAGTTTTCGTGTTGGCGATCGCTCTGTATGCGCATATATCTATACAATCTGCATCACTAGATAAGCCCACGGGAGCATACTACCGTTAAGTATCTCACTCGGCATCCAGAAATTGACCAATCACAATTTTATCATATGGCTCAATCTGTTCTAGATGAAAAGCTCCATGAGTCGCGAGCAACAAGACATGAGAGAAGGCCTTGAACCATAAGCATCGCGAACAAGAGTTGTAGCATGCATCGATTTTACCTGAGCTGCTACGAATGTAGTGCTGCTGCCCCGAGGGATGATCTCGTCAAAGTGGATTGACTTGTGCCGCTGACCGTCACTGTTCTTACGCACGAGTATATCGCGAGCGTACCTGCACTTTGGTCAGTCTACGTCTACTGTAGCTCACCTGCATTTCCTGACAGAAAGAAATTACAGGACTCTTGCTGAATGTCTTGCATAACACCTTGTGGTTCATCGAGAGGTTGCGTTTCGGTAAGGAAGCCGTGAGTATGGCCGATTCCCCCAATATGTTCATTGGATGCTTGGTCGTCAGCAAGAGGTGAGACCTATACCGAAGCATATTACCTGAAGCGTCCTGGCTGTCAAGGCGCTCGAGACCACCGATTCCAGTAGTGCCAGTCAATCGAGTGTGAGCTCGCAAACTAGATTGTCGGGGATCTATAGAGCTCTCCGCAGATCGTACCTGAATGAAGCTGAAAGGTCGCGGAGTCTCTTGTACTTGCAAATTCGACAGTACAGATCGAGGCGGTAGTGGCACTCGGGATCCCTCTCGTGAGACATTCCATGGTAGAAATGAAGTTTGAGCACTGATTAATCCTCGGTCTTCCGTGTCAGCACGTCGGCCGAGCTCGATATCTTCGGCAAATGCTGGTTGACCTTCAAGGACGAAATCCTGTATTGGATCGTCCTCTAGAGTCAAGTCTTCCTGCTGAACCCGTTTCAACTGGCCAGTTGTTGTTGGACTCACGTCCGTTTTGTCTCGACAAAAAATCTTGACCAAAGCAGGATGCTTGATCTGGCCTTCAAACATCCAGGTGAAAAATTGTGCATTACTTGATGCTATTCGATAACGATCTTTCTGCGACTGCTTGAGTTTCTGCTTTTTCATGCAGGCTACATAATTAGACTGCCAGGCGCTGAGCTCGGTAGAGGCCAACTCAATGGAATCGTCAAGCTCTATGACCCTGGCTCTTCGTTTTCGTGCAGGCTTTACACACTGAGCCGGGGGATCCAATGCATCATCAACGAAATCGAGTTCGCTTGAAGCATCGATTCGTTGAGGTGTAGATTGGGCTATAGGGCCATGTATCGGACTCAAGTTATCGAAATTTTCAAACAGGCCAAACCGCTGATCTTCTGAGACAGGGTCAAGCATCTGATCTTTTAGCACGTCATGTGACAGAACTGTTGGGATCTCCATACATCAATCTCCAGACGTTGCCGCTTGAGACCCGGTTCACTGACACTCGAGTCAGAGGTTCCAAGATCCAACCGATTCACATCTCTCTTCATAGGCTGTGGCGATATCTCCTGTCTTGTTGACGCCAGATCAATAAGCTCTCCATTGGCATCGAATTCGAAGTCTAGCTCGTCAGCTACTGCCGGAGCCAACAGATTCTGATCCTCTTCTTGCTCAAGCAGGCCTCGCAGCTGTAAATCACTCATGAGGGGTCTAGCACTCATGGAGAGCATGCCCGGAGTGAATGGAGATGGAATTGAAATAGAGGAATCTCTGGTCGATTCTCTCTGTATATAGGACAAGTTCGAGAGCCCCGTCCAAGAATCAGTCGAGAGTTCGCTCAAGTTCCCACCTCCAGCAATCGTCATCGGCTCAGGGACCATGGCTAGATTGAGCTGCATATTTCAGTCAGAGTGTAAGGAGTGTGCATTAGTAACCTACGTCAAACAAAGGGTCATCCGGTAACAAGAGGCCGTCTGGCTTGTTCCTTGCTATCTGAGGAAGATCAAGATTGAAGGATCTGCCAGACTCCTGAGCAATCAGGTTTTGTTTGATCTTTGTATGTACCATATGAACGTCAGCTAGGGGGTCAGTGTCGATAACCACACTCTGTCCTTCGGTATATTACAGTAGAGAAATCTGGTTGGTTAGACTTGCCCTGATTTGCTCCAAATTTCAGTAATCGACATACCCGCATTGTCTCTCGAACACCCGTGAAACTCCGACCATGAGCGAGCTACTGGTACGCAGTGCTAATGGTTCAGAGGGTGCAGCAATGTATTGGCAGCTCTTTGGCACATTTACTGACAAGTAGTCACGTTTCTGAATTCTCCTGATTGATTGCTTTGCACCCAGTGTAGCAGCAAGCCAGACGACTCCCAAACCATCTTTTTTGTTGGTGAGAATCGCTTGCTCGTAAAACATGCGTAGAGAAGTGCTCCTTCTTTTGCAAGCAAAGGAAAGGTTACGATCCAAGGAATGGTGTAGTGCAGAGTGGACATAGCGACGGGCAGGTCGAGATTATAGTACTACCTGCCTACAACAAGCATTGCTGTTTCATAAGAACTACTCATGTATACCCGTATAGCTCCGATGAATTGACTCCTGCATAAGTACAGTACAAATTCATCCTCCTTGTGGATGGCGTGCACTGACTTCCGCACCGGTTATCCATCTGCTGTACATGACATTCAGTATCCTAAAGTAGCCATTCTCTTGGTCTAGTCGTTCTGCGCCGTATCGTTCGCCAAGTACGTTGTCGAACTCGACCATGGACAAGTCTAGAGCCAATTTCACTATTAAGAGTCCCCGCAGAATCATGTGACTGAAAATTGGCTGCTTCTAATTTTGGATTGTGGCAACCCTTCTGGAGGCTTGAGTTTTCATTCGTGGACCCACCCAGCACTTTAAGCTGTTTCAAGCAAATTCAAACATATACACGAGACGAGTTGGGCACCATCGACTTAAAACTTCACAAGCCTCAGTGACAGGTTGATCGTTCGCGATCGTAATGACCACTTGTTTGTCCGATGAAGGCTGCATCACTTTCACTGCCAAGCCATATTTACAGCCTAACATCTATAAAACAAGATGGAAATGTATCAATGTTAGGTGTCTCGAGGAAACGATATGGCGTCAGTGACGACAATGGCTGCCATCTTCAAGCTCACTGTCTCTCATGTGTTGCAGGTAATGAATCATCTGAGGTTGGACAAATATATATTCCCGATAGTTCCGACGGTATTTGATCGAAAGGCGGCACAGCTGTGGAGGCAACAAGTAAGGTGTGGCAAGTGTCTCAGATAGCCCGTTGGTGCAGCTGCAATTGTGGTCATGGTTTATTTGCGAAATTACATTTTGGGAGAAACAATAATGGCTGAATAGACTCCATCACCAAAAGGTGTTGACTCACGACAATATCCTCAGACATCAGGCTGTAGGAAGAAGAAGAAACCCACAAAGCGGATGTGGACCAAAAGTGCTTTATCTGCTGGAATGGAGCGGGAACAAGAAGAACCTTTTGGAAGGAAGAAAGGAAGCTTCTTTGCGTCTCACTTTTCCACTTCTTTCCACCCAATAAAACTTTGCGCCACTCGGACCAAGTGGCTTGGCTCTTTGATCGTCGCTGCGGCCCACAAAGACTCACAAGTTGCTCTCATGACTTAAAATGGTGCAGAGAACAAGGGCCATAGCACACAAATCATTCGATCGTTCATTCACACTCAACAATGTTGGGTGCCATCTCAGCGCTCGTCCTTTGGCTATATAGTTCGCCATCTGCTCGCATGATCCTGCTCATCACAGCTCTTCCCCAACTTCTCTCAACATCTGCCTGGTCGCAACATGTTCACCTCCATCCTCACATACTCACTCGCAACCACCTTGATGGTGTCTGCCATCCCGCTGGTCACTCGGGATGACTCTAGCTTCGCCCTCCAAGATCCTTCCAGTGGATACTGTCTTGCCGACTATGCTCAAGATGCTCAACTCTATTCTGGTCCTTCTGCATGTGACAGTGTCAACCTCTTCTCCTACGACGGCTCAAAGCTCCGTGACTTAACCGCTGGCGGTTTCTGTACGGGTACACAAGCTTCTGCTACGCAGTTCCAGTGCAGCGGCGACGAGTTTGAAGCTGAGGCGGCACTGTTCAGTTTCAGCGGTAATGTGCTCTCCTACTCTGGCAATAATGCGCCAGTCTCCACGGATTTCTATGCCTGTGGTCCAGACGCTTCAGGTTCATACAACTACTTTGCTCCAAACCCTCCCAGTGGTGGCTCGGCGAATTGCCACGTTACTACTATCGTCAGAGTTGCTAAATCAGCCTGTCTACAATGCCCAGCACCTGTAGTGACTACATCTAGACCTGCCTTCACCATCCACGTCCCTACCAGTACGAGTCAGACTTCCTCCACTACCTCTACCACTATAGTACAACCATCCAGCACATCGACAACGTCAAGCACAGCGATTGAGAGCACTTCTACTGCACAATCTACTTCATCGTCCTCTTCTCTTGTGGTCGTCACTACAATCTCTTCCTCTATCTTCGTTCCGACAACAAGCTCGACTCCAATCGTTGTAGTCACTACGACAAGCTTACCTCCCGTGGTACCTCCGACCCTGGTTGTAGTAGTCCCAAGCACCTCAACCACCACATCAGTCATCGAATCCTCCACCTTGGTTGTGTTGGTTCCGAGTACCTCGGTCACGTCCTCGACTTCAGCAATCGTTACGACAATGTCCACTTCTGTGGCCGTGGTTCCAAGCCCTTCGACGTCAACTGATGTGGCCTCCACAACATCATCTTCTACCACCTCAACCTCCTCAACGACTGTTTCGACAGCGACCCTTTCCGTTTCTACATCTTCACCCGTGCAGGAAACTTCTACATCATTCTCAACCTCTACTCTGGTTCTAGTACAAACAACAGCAACCACCCTCACGGTCCCGAATCCACCAGTTTTGGTGATCGTCCCCTCAACTGTCACACCAGTTGTAAGCACTGAGGTCCTTACTGTGCCATCAGCAACGGTCGTTGTACCCGAGACCACTCCAGTCGTCGTTTCAGTAACCACTCCGGTTGTCGTTTCAGTAACCACTCCGGTTGTCGTTTCAGTGACCACTCCGGTTGTCGTTTCAGTGACCACTCCGGTTGTCGTTTCAGTGACCACTCCAGTCGTCGTTTCAGAGACTGTCGAGACTACTGCGACTGCGGTCTCAAGCACGGTCACAACTGAGATCGTCCCCACGCCAGTCGTACCAGTGTCAACTTCTGCTGTTGTCATTCAACCGTCAGCTAGTGCCTCGTCCACTCTTTCACAGATCACGACGACGAACGTTCCCAGTGTGTCTTTGTACACACTCACTTTCGCGACTCAGACGACTGTTGTGACCGTCACCAACCCTGCTCCAGAATCCGCATCGACTGTGGCACCTTCTGCTGATTCAACCACTGCAGCACCGACAACTTCACTCACCAGTGCTGTTGTCGTGATCTCGTCATCTTTGGCTACATCACAAGTGCCCCAAGCGACGTTGCCAGCCATCACCAATGTTCCAGCATTCACCTCATCCGCCGTAGGAAAATTGACTACCAAGCCTCTGATGAGTATTGCTGCAGCCATGGTCCTGGTGAAGCTCTTCATATAGAAGGATCACGGTTTGCGCTGGATTTGAACAAGCTGGATAGAATTAACCATGCTCAAGTACCTTGTAAATAGTATATTGCCTTTAATGAATGATAATTGTACTTCTACAAGACGATGAGCTTGTCAAGGATGCATCTGTGTAACAAGATTATTGCTCATGCTAAAATTCAAGCCTAAACGCTCCAAGAAAGAGAAGAATGAAGGACAAAAGGCTGGGACGTCTGCAGTGCACGTAGAATTCATTCAAAAACATCTGCTCCAAGCAGGAAGTCCACAGCCTACACCGACCATGAGATAGACCAACAAGAGTATCACTAATCCAATCAACGCACTTGTCCTTGTTTGTTGCCACCACATTTGATTCTTCACGGCTTGACTGCGTTTTTTGAAAGCAAGGGAACTGGAACCGAGATGAGCGCTCTTGTCAACCAGTAAATCAATCCTTTCGCCGCGCTCCAGGACGCGTTCAATGTTTTGCGACATGATGTCCTTGACACTATCAATCTCTCGCTGCACTTCCGCTGCTTTGCCACTTCCTCCTACTGCTCCAGCACTGCCGCCGCCGCCGCCGCCTACTTCTGCACCGTGTTCCATGACATGTGCCATACAGTCTCTCAAAACGGGCTCAAACTCACTTTCATCGTCTCCATGACTAGCTGCGGAGGCGAGGAAGCGACGTTTGATTTCAAAGAGGCATGCGAATGGTATTCTTCGACCCAATGCTTCCGTCCCAATAGCAAGATACGTTAATCCGTCCTTTGATGTGTGAATGTAGTGAATTTGGTACTTTTGATGGACAAAAGTCTGTTTTGAGTCGCTTGTCAGATCAATGCGATCGAGAATAAGTGATGCTATAGAAGAGGCATTTTGGGTGCCGTTGGCATGAGAGACGATGATTGTCTTGTCCCTTGCAATTGCAGTGTAAAGCAAGCTTGCTGCTCCAGTGCTGGAAGACGAGGCCATCCAGAGAGCAAGGTGATGTATGTCGCCACTAGCACTATAGCTGAACTGAGGTTTTGCTCAGTGGTTTTGGTGTTTTGATGAGATGCTTCTGCAGACACGTGAAGTGATGCGCCATGACAACGGGCTCAGACAGCAAATATGTCCGACAGTAGACTATGCTTCTTCTCGAGGTTAGATAATGTCAACAGCAACGCCAGCATCGCAAGAAGAGTACCACCTTTACTACTGGCCTGAAATTCCAGGCCGAGGCGAGTATATTCGATTAGCCTTGGTAGCGGGCGGAGCAAACTATATCGACCACTCAAAAGAGCCCGACTCAGTCACCACCCTCACATCGCTGATTGACGCATCAGGCACTGGAGAAGGCCAGGACAATCCCCCCGTGTTTGCACCTCCAATACTGCGACATGGATCTCTATGGATATCGCAAACGCCCAATATTCTCATGTATGTAGGCACAAACCTTGGCCTGGTTCTGGACGATCATGCAGGACGGTGGCATACAAATCAAATCCAATTGACGCTCTCTGATATGGCCAACGAAGTGCATGACATGCATCATCCTATAGCCGTATCAGCCTACTATGAGGACCAGAAAAGCGAAGCTATGAAACGTGCAAAAGACGTGCGAGAGAAGAGAGTGCCCAAGTTTCTCGCGTACTTTGAGCGCTGCATCTCGCACAGCGGTAGTAGTGGACCCTGGATGATGGGTGAGAAGCTCACGTACGTCGACCTCTCACTCTTTCAAAACATTGAGGGTTTGCTATTCGCCATGCCGCGTCTCATGGCGAAATTGCAGACCAAGTATCCGAAAGTGATGAGCGTACACGACCGCGTGCGGGACTTGCCTGTGCTCAAACAGTATCTCGCTGACCGAGTACCATTTTCAAACGGTATCTTTAGACATTACGATGAACTGGATGAACCTGTGTCGTCGTGATTGTTATCCCATGGTATCAGTCTGTCGAGCACCATACGAGACGCTTGAAAATGGAGGCTTCGTGATAGATATGTGAAATGATAAAAAAACACTATAGAACACTGGGTCAGTCAATAGATGAACACCACACCACAAAACCATGGTGCCGCTTTTTGATTTTAGAGAGCTAGAGGTGCCTGTGCTCGACGCTCTCCCCCATTGCTGTACCAAGATAGCTGATAATTCTCTTCTTCAAATTCTCGGCAGACATGACGATACAGAATTACGACGGAAGTGCATGCAACAGATCCACCTCATCAATCAAAGCTGACTGAAGCATGTTAGCCCAACAGAGCTAATGGATTAGGAGAACGGAAGTCACGGGATGCCTAAAAGATAAGAAGGGCGTGAAGAGATTTCCTCGAGTCCTTTGAGCATCACATGCTCGATTGTCTTTGAATCTTGGGCAACAAACACATGCGGACAATGTCAAAAGATTCGTAAAGAGGTTGTCGTCACAGTGCAATCATAAAGATTGGTCGTGCTGAAGACCGTAGACAAGGCTAGTAATGTACGGATTAACGAGGCTCGGATTCTATCATGACATGCTGCAATGATGTGTTCTTGTCATTAATATACTTGTACTGGGGAGTAGCGACACTCTCTCATAGTTTCATTACGGTAAACGATTTGTGCATTTCTGCATACAAAAATGGCTCCAATATCAGTTGACGTTTCGCCAATCCTTCCAATTATTTTTGAACGGCGCCGTTGGTCTAATACTTGAGAATAATGTAGAGTGCGTGAATCACACCTGGGATCCAACCAAGCTAGAACAATATCAGTATTTCCGTTGCGCACTTTTCCAATGATGTCTTTGCAAATTCCACTTACAATCGTGAGCAAAATGTTGATCAAAAAGTCTGCACCGCAACCACGCTCCAGGAAGACTCCGAGAGGAGGTAAGATGATGGCAAAGATGATTTTGCAAATGTCGCTAAAAGAAAGGAGTCAGTATTGCATTTTGCGCGGAATCAAATTTGATCATTGCAGTATATTCATGCTCTGACCAAAGCTGAGAGGACTCGCATACGATGCTGTGAATGCCATAGTGATATATGGAAGTGTCTAGTCTTTGATGAAGCGCAAGAATGGAAAAAGAATGAAAGTAAGAATATCTGGAATCCTCTCAGAGATGGCTGGGCACGGGGAGAAGCTGAACGGAAGTTGACAATGACGCACGACTAACGCTTTTTGCGGGTTGCTTCAGCCACAACATCCGCACTTGCCACATTTTGATGGCTGATGTACGCATTTGCGTTTCAAGCTTATTAATGCTCGGTTACCTGGCACAATGTATGATGTTGCCTGACGAGTCCTCCTATCAATACATTCTGAGGAATACTTGTCGTGGTAGTCATGGCTACAAGTATCGTAAAAACTGGAAAATAAGAAAAAAAATGGTTTGTTTCTCTTTGTTCGCAGTGTCATCCTTGTGCAGGGGCCCTTTATTTATGTCAGCTGCTGGTTTCGAACGCGTGCATGGGAAACTCACATGCTAATCTTCTCTGTTTCGTTTCTTTGACCAATTGTCCCACGAGGGGACAAATAGATACCGACATTTCGTGGTATATATATCGGTATTGCTAGCGCATTTGCACACATACGTCTCTTACGTCTCTTGAACATCATTCTGCTCATAGTACGTATGCTCTTCACACGATCGATCATACCGAAGCTTTGCACAACGTGGAATTTGATGTACGGACACGAAAAGCCTTGTCAACTCGACAAGTGTAGACACTATAGAATGATCAGATTTTTCATGTAAACGTACACTCCTGTATAACATTTAACAAATCAATCAACATATAAACGGAAACGAATATGTCACAAATCGTGTTGTGTTGATCTTTTGACGATGACGGAAATATTTCTCAGCCATTTCCACTCTAAATGAGAACAATTGTTGCACTTACAAGCGTAGCGGGCACGTCAAGGGGAGAAATCATCATGAATCCATAGTGGATCAATTGGTACGCACGGCTACCATGCCCGGATGGACATGTAGCAATTTCCCCGCACATCAAGGCAAAATCGGTTGTTGCCCCACAAGTTCCAAGCCCGCTTTTGTAATCGATGACCAGCAGTCGGGGTATATTCCGAGTAAATTTTGTCGTTGAAATACTCGTGAGTGTTTAGCAAATATGTCCAAGGTAAGTGTTTGCCTAATAGTCTGCTTCGAATCTCTCCTGACTCTTTTGAGATTACCTTATACATAGACTGTGTCAGTCCCTACGGTTTCTTTGCTTTCCACGTATTAGAAACCTACAGACACATTTGGAACGATGTCGAGGTAGATTATGTACCCATCGTACTCGGGATCGTTATGAAGGAGTCTGGAAACCGTCCGCCGATCGAGGTACACAACAAAGGTGTTTGGATGAGTCAAGATATCCAGCGCATTGTGAAGGAATTGGGACTTGGTAAATTCGAACAACCGAAACAGTTTCCATTCAATTCCTTTCCGGCCATGCGAGCTCTTGTAGCACTCAAACACGGTGAGAATGAAATCGACTACATCAACTGTGCAAGGGCTTTATGGCGTGCCGGATGGACTGAACACAAAGATATGACGAAGCCCGATACTTGGATTGAAGCTTTTGCAACAGTTATCCCTCAGGAAAAGGCAAAGCAGTATGCAGACAAGGCCAACGACAAGGAAATCAAAAGTGAGATCCTTGGAAACACCAAGAAAGTTCTCAAGGAAGGCATATTCGGATTGTAAGTAGCGCACAGCCTGCAGTGGTTGTCTCGACTAATGTGGTGCAGGCCTTGGTTTGACGTGACCAACAAGGAGGGCAAGACTGAGCACTTTTTTGGAAATGATCGATGGCATCATATTACCAAGTTCCTGGGAGTCAGCTGGGAGGGTTACGAGCGTTGCCAGCAGGTCACTAATGCTAAATTGTAAGCACTGCGGCACGACAATTCTATAGATTCATAGCGAGCAGAGTCCTGTTCAATCTGTTAGCAAGCCGAAGGGACCACATTTCCATCAATCTTCTTTTCAATGAATCTGAAAGAGAATTTGGGCATGATAACACAGCACCTCATATAAATTTCAGGGTCGGTCTGTCATGTAGTGGTCCGTAAATCTTGACAGCCGTGACCCTTCGAGATGTTAATTACTGTAAGACATTGCCGTCCCATAGAGGTAAGATTGGCTCCTACACCTCCGCAGTGCCAGTAACATGCGTGGGCACGGCCTTAACCCAATGTCAAAATATAATAGACACACAACAATCACGCATTTGACCCTACTGCGCTCAATTATCTGCTCTTTCGGAACTCGTTATTGACAGCAGGACCGCGTATGGATGTCTTGATCGCATGTGCGCGGTGAAGCTTCCGTGTAGCATGATTCTATGGAAAGTTGCACTCATGTCAGGAAGCCACGTTGATAGGTGAGCATTTGCCAGTGCTCATGATCATTAGATATGTGACACATTGCGAAAAGCGCCTAACGCATTTTTGCCATTATCCCAAGTGGCCAAGTCTTCCTCATGGGCTGCTTCGTATTACCCAGAATAAGAAAGAATGGCCCGACACTCTGTGGCTTCTCTTCCCAAATCGGGCGAGTCGTCTATAGCAGCGAGGAAGACCAGCGTTCACTTCACGTTATCTATAGTGTGATTTCACACAGGACCGCGACCTCCTCTTCATGCTCCTGCACCATCGGAAAGTCCGAAGGAAATATCGGAGCCGAGCACAGCAATGGCCGCCCATTCATACCAGGCTACTCCAAAACGCCGTCGCTAGTGCGAGTGAAGCGGGAGACGTGTCAATTCAAGCACTTGTACACAGAGTAGACCAGAGTACACAACCTACCGCTGATACTATCTATGAAGCTCTCAAAAAAAGAGAAGGATGGGGATGAAGTGTCGGAACTTGCAAGAGGAAGACGGAAAGAGATGATTCGGCCACATTTGCCGCCCGATGATCCGCGTCCGCCGATTCGAAATTTCTTTTTTTTGCTTGTCAATCAAATCCGTTGGCAAGCAATTCGTGCGTTCGTTGCCTGCCCCGTCCGCTTGTCTGGCTAAACTGCACACACACGCACACACACACGCGCACGCAACCTTTTCAGTTCCCATCTACCGCTGCCATTCCCTTTCCCGGCGCTCTCCCAACTGCCATGTCCTGCAGACCACCCTACTCTGCTTGACCACATCCCTCACATCGATCCTGCGCTTACGTGACGCTCGATCCGATTCCGCCATTCGCTTCCGTGGCAAGAGCCAAACTTTAAAATCCTTGGGAAATTCAAGATCCGCCTGGAACATAATCTATCCCTGACGCAACACAGCACTTTGCACGCTGCCGCGGGCTTGCTCACATCACGCCTTTTCGCCTGACTCTTGTATTGAATGGCTAAAGTACGATGGGCAACCATACGGCATCCACCCGGCCGGTCAAACTCAATTCTTCGTCGCCTCTCCGTCCGACACAAACGCATGTCAGACTTGAGTGCCATTGGTGAGAACTTTGGAGGCGAAAATGAGGCAACGACTGGCGGGCTCGATTCAAGGCCTGACGAGACTGTGATACATGCTGGGGAGCCTCGTTCCATCTACGTCAACGTTCCCGTCGGTGCTGAAGGTTTGGACGAAGATGGTACTCTCAAAGCATGGTATCCACGAAACAAAGTGAGAACGGCACGATACACGCCTCTCTCATTTGTGCCAAAAAACCTGTGGTATCAATTCCACAACGTTGCTAATCTATATTTCCTGCTCTTGGTCATTCTCCAGGTACGTGGCACAACCCCTTTTACGCTAGCGCGCCCGCTGACATTTGTTTGTAGTGCTTCTCCATTTTTGGTGCCACGAACGCTGGCCTTTCTGCTGTGCCTTTGATTGTCATCGTCGTCATCACCGCCATCAAGGACGCTATCGAAGATTGGCGTAGGACTGTCCTTGACAATGAGCTCAATAACACGCCTACCAGGATGTTACATCATTGGCACAATGTCAACGCGAGTGATGAAAAGATTGGACTTTGGCGACGTATCAAGAAGGCGACATCCCGCGGGTTGCGACTCATCGCCGCACGACGCAAAGGCGTAAAAGGGGACCCCTTGGATCTCGATCGTATTCAGACTAGGCCTTCGGGTGATTTACCACGATACAGTGTTGATTATCCGCTCGACACGATTGACAGCCATGCTCGGGGAGCAGAATCTTTCCTTGAACCCAGTGCCGGCAATCCTTATGATAGTTCCTATGCACCTGCCAAGCACAATTATGGTTCCGTCATTGATAGAAGCGCTCAAAACCCTGGGAAAGCTGTCTGGAAGAACACCTACTGGAAAAATGTCCGCGTTGGGGACTTGGTCAAGCTTCGCAACAATGATGCAATCCCGGCGGATATGGTTGTCTTGTCTACCTCTGAAGCGGATAGTGCATGTTATGTTGAAACAAAGAATCTCGATGGAGAAACCAATTTGAAAATAAAACATGGACTCCGAGCTGCTTCAGATATCAAAACGCCTCTTGATTGCGAGGCCGCACACTTCCGCATCGACTCTGAAGGTCCGAATCCCAGCCTTTACAGTTACAGTGCTGTCGCCCGTTGGACACCAAATCAATCTTCTGAGGAAAAATTTGAAGCAATTTCCGCGGAAACTTTGCTTCTTCGAGGTAGTTCGCTACGTAACACTGCTTGGGTCATTGGTGTTGTCGTTTTCACCGGTGATGATACTAAAATCATGCAAAATGCAGGAGCATCACCATCCAAAAGATCACGAATTTCACGAGAGCTGAACTGGACCATCATCAGTAATTTCCTGATTCTGTTCCTCATGTGTTTCATCTGCGGTGTGGCAAACGGAATCTACCTGGACGACTCGAGCAACACATTCAATGTCTTTGATCAAGGTTCGCAAGCGGGATCAGCCGCTGCAGGAGGTATTGTGACATTCTTCACCTGTCTGATTCTGTTTCAAAATCTGGTGCCAATTTCGCTTTATATCTCGATTGAAATTGTCAAAACATTACAGGCATTCTTCATTTACAGTGACGTTGACATGTACTACCAAGAACTCGATTATCCCTGTACACCCAAATCCTGGAATATCTCTGATGATCTCGGTCAGATTGAGTATGTCTTTTCCGATAAAACCGGTACTCTTACCCAGAATGTCATGGAGTTCAAGAAGTGCACCATTAATGGTATCGCTTATGGAGAAGCTTACACCGAGGCTATGATCGGTATGGCTAAACGTGAGAATCTCGACACCGAGGTCATTACGAAGCGAGAGCACGCAAGGATTGCAGAGGACAGGGTTCGAATGGATGCTCTCATGACATCGCGAGGAAATAATCCTTACTATACTCCTGATGAGTTAACCTTTGTCTCGTCCCAATTCGTTCAGCACCTGGATGGCCAGAATGGAAAAGAGCAAGCTAGAGCTTGTTTGGAGTTTATGAAAGCTTTAGCTCTCTGTCACAACGTTCTAGTCGATCGAGACGATGCTAAGCCCGGGTATCTCAATTATAAAGCCCAATCTCCTGATGAAGCTGCCCTGGTCGGTACAGCACGAGATGTTGGATTTGCGATGCCAGAAAGGACACAGCGTGGACTTATACTCGAGGCAGATGGACAACGTGCTGAGTACATTATTCTCGATGAGCTAGAGTTCAACTCCTCTAGGAAACGAATGAGTATGATTTTCCAGACTCCCGATAATCGTATCATTCTTTACTGTAAGGGTGCGGATAGCGTAATTTACGAGAGATTAGCCGCAGAGCAGACTCCGAATATTCGAGAAAACACTGCTCGAGATTTAGACAAATTCGCCAATGAGGGTCTCAGAACCCTGGGCATAGCATATCGCGAACTCTCACATGCTCACTATCAGGAATGGCAACAACGTCATCAAGAGGCTGCTGCTTCTCTCGAACGACGAGAGGAGAAGATTGCAGAATCTTGTGATGAGATTGAGCAAGAGCTCATCTTGCTTGGAGGCACGGCAATTGAAGATCGACTACAAGACGGCGTGCCTGAGTCCATCGCCTTACTTGGGGAAGCTGGTATCAAGCTATGGGTTCTAACTGGTGACAAGGTCGAGACTGCGATTAATATTGGTTATTCTTGCAATCTCTTGGATAATAACATGGACGTCGTCCGCTTCCAAGTTCCAGGCAACAGAGCTGAAGATGTCGAGATCTTCTTGGACTCTCAGCTGCGAAACTTTGGCATGACTGGTAGTGATCAGGAGCTTGCGCTCGCCAAGAAAGACCACCGTCCTCCACAGCCTACGCACGCTCTTGTGATTGATGGAGACTCCCTGAGGCTCGTGCTTAAAGGAGACGATGGTCTAACTCAACGCAAATTTTTGCTGCTATGCAAGCAAATGAAGTCAGTCTTGTGTTGCAGAGTAAGTCCAGCACAAAAGGCTGAAGTTGTACGGATGGTCAAGAACGGCCTCGATGTCATGACTTTATCGATTGGAGACGGTGCCAATGACGTTGCCATGATCCAACAGGCTGACGTTGGTGTTGGTATTGCTGGTGTCGAAGGACGACAAGCCGTCATGAGCTCAGATTATGCTATTGGTCAGTTTCGCTTCCTCAGCAAATTACTCCTCGTGCATGGCAGATGGTCATATCGCAGGATTGCCGAAATGGTTGCTTGTTTCTTCAACAAGAACATTGTCTGGACATTCACGCTCTTCTGGTTCCAAATTTTCGACCAATTTGACGGGCAGTACAACTTTGACTACACCTATATTCTGTTGTACAATCTTGCCTTTACGTCTCTGCCAATCATTTTCATGGGCGCATTCGACCAGGACGTTAGTGCACGAGTCAGTATGAAGGTGCCTCAATTATACATGCGCGGTATTCTCCGACAGCATTGGAGTCCACTCAAGTTTTGGTCTTACATGCTCGATGGTCTCTACTCCTCCGTCATCTGTTTCTTCTTCCCATACTTGATTTGGAACAATAGTAACCTTGGTACCTTTGCGAGCGAGAACGGCAACACAATCAATACACTCACTGAACAAGGTGCTTTCATTGCAGCTCCTGCTATTCTCGTAGTCAACACGTTTGTTATGATCAACACCTCGCGCTGGGACTGGTTATTTGTGCTCATTTGGGCGATCAGTAATCTTTTATTCTGGCTCTGGACTGCCATATACGCTCAATTTGAGTCGAATGTCCAGTTTTACAAATTGGCTACACATGTGTTTGGATCGCTCACTTTCTGGGCATGCTTCGTGCTAACGACACTCACGGCTTTGTTACCACGATTGTGCATCATTGCCTATCGAGCACTATACGCTCCATTAGATTCCGACATTGTCAGGGAACAGGTCAAATTAGGGTACTATGGAGACGATCATGCAGGACCACTGAGTGACATTTCCTCTGCCTCGTCGTCTTCCTTCGACAAGAAAAAGAAGACGCGGAAGAGGCCGAGACGCAATCCTTTCAGGGATGGTGCCACTGGGAGTGACACAAGCGAGGATGCGGATCAGCTTAGAGCCAATCCTGCTCCTGTCATTGCAGCCAAGTCACCGTCAGGAGAATACGAGGGCGCCACATTTCTGACTGAAGGCCCGATAGTCGGGGAGGATACACCAGTGAAGCCAAAGGCTACATTCAATCCACTGCCCAACAAGTGGAGACAGGAAACGCGATGAAGTTCATAGAGTACGTTACGTAGAAGATGATGTATAGTAGATGAAGTCACTTGTCAAGTGTCTGACGAATCTGCTGCATTCTGCCATGATCATCGGCACCCATTGGAGCTCCAACACACACGAATGCACAAACAAGGAAAACATTCCCTTCGAGTGATTCCCTCCGTCCGTCCGTTTTGATTCCCCTATTTGGACAAGATCCTGCTCTCGTTACCAATCCTTCATTCAAGGCTTGCACGAAATCACACACATCACAATACTCGTCCACCGCGCACTCACCCCCACACAATCGCCATGAGTGAGTACCAGCCTCTCCCTCAGGAACAGACTGGGCCGCCTGCCAACAAACGTACGTCCTCTGCCCCTCATTGCGCAACGCAAATGACTCACGTGTCTTGTTAGGTCAGAGATCACAACAAGCAGAAGACGACTATGGCGACGATGGAGAAGATAGCAAAGAACGACGCAAGATTGAAATCAAGTTTATTGCCGATAAAGGACGCAGACACATTACATTCTCCAAGCGAAAGGCTGGAATCATGAAAAAGGTGAGTTGTATCGCGTGCGCACGCGCGCCTGATGCTGATGCGATAGGCATACGAATTGTCTGTTTTGACAGGCACGCAAGTCTTGTTATTGGTCGTGTCGGAGACTGGTCTCGTGTACACGTTCACCACCCCAAAATTACAACCTCTCGTGACGAAACCAGAGGGAAAGAACCGTAAGAGATGACCCCCTACACACACATTGATGCGTGTCTCCTTGTCGCCCGCAAAGTGTACTGATGCTTGTAGTGATACAGCAGTGCTTGAATGCCCCTGAAGACGGCGGTGAAGAGGAAGGGGAAGACAATGAAGGGTCTCCGGAGGATGATGGGCATGATCTCGGACCTCAGGGACAACAAGTTCATCCTGGACCGTACGATCCACGAGGTCCCATGCCCGGTCCATCGTATCAGCCTCCTGGACCACCATTACAAAATCAACCAAGAGGAATGCCTCCACATATGGTTGGAGCACCAATGCAAGCTCCAGTGGCGGGTCAGTATGGTCAACCATATCATCCTCAAATGATGGGCAACGATGGATACTCGGACCAAGCATACATGCATCAGTGAATGGGAAAAACGACTACATCAAGGTCGGTGACTCTTTGTTTGTTTCGAAACTCATGGGTGTTTTCTTGCACGAGTCGTTGGCTGGACCCTTCTCCATTCATTCTTTTTTTTCATTGTTAGTCTTGTGCATCTCCTTTTTCTTTTCGTGAGCAAGCGTAAACATATAGTGTATATAAATATATATATATCTCTATTGAAAAATCACTTTTGCACACTTCTTTCTTCAGGCGGCACGCGCGAGTCAGAGTCGACACTCAGGGGAATCCTCTGCTTTCCATCATCAGAGGACCTCATGTCTTTCGGCACATCTGTGCGCCAAGCGGGTCGATCGAGCGTGCGCTGATCAAATACTTGCTGCAAACTGCGATCATTGTCTTCCCGTCGCTTTGTGCGTTCACGATCGAATTGGCGTCTCAATTCAGGCGATAATCGCGCATAAATCTGTTCATCCGTCGGTGTCGTCAGCGTCATGAATCCCTATTGCGTCGTTAGTCTGACGGGGTCATAAAATCGACACACACACACACGTATCCGATTGTCATGGTGATGGCGCCCCATAAAATCATTGCCGTCGCTTTGCGTCCAACTTCTGATTTCGGCAAGTATGACATTGAACAAGTCTTTTGTTGTATCGTTGTTGTTGTTGCGAGTGGCGAAGAATCAAGAGGTTTTCAAAGCGTCTTCACCGCTTGTGGAGAAATCGGGTTGATTTTTTTTGATTTTTTTTTTGGTGTCTGATTTATATTTACATACCAATCGTACTCGCCATGTTGCTGCTGCCTGTCCGAGACACATCAAATTACCGCCCAATTGATCCGACTCTCTCTATGCAATGCTATACTACCCGTCTTTTTTTCCTCTCCCCTTCCTCTCATTACAGTGTCTTGTCATTATCCTGCTGCTGCTGCTGCTGCCTCTTTCGCCGTGCTTCTCTATGGTGTCTCAGAGTCCTTTTGTTTGGCAGACATGAAGCTGTACCGGCCTAAAACGTGCCTGAACGATTGAAACCGTGAATGAGGCGGCGTATCGCGATGGCCGCTGTGCGCCGCTAATAGCGCAGTCTGCTCATCCGGCGCCGGTCCTCGCACGCGTCGGTGAGGATGATGGCTAGATTGTTCCTCTGACAGCACACCCCAGACCTCATTCGCTTCGTCCTGGCTCATTTCTCGCGGACTTTTTGGCGTGAGCCAAGGATTATCCGGCGGCACATCATAGACTCCCGGTATCGTGACTTGCAGTCCCGCGTCTTCCTTGTCGATTGTGAGTTTCCACGACAATCCCGCGACGCCGAGCAGTAACAGAATAATGCCGAGCACTACCATGCCAATTTGCAATTTTGTTAATTGTGCCGCCTGTTTGTAGTATATCAACCCGTCCAGGATCGACGTAATATTGTATATGGAGAAATTCAGGGGATAAAGCATGGACGTGGTACACATACGCAGGCCCCTGTTTAGGTAATACAGCTGGGCGGATGCGCCGAGACCTAGTCCGATGGGGATGATCCAGGCCTGCCACCGTGTAAATTGATTCTGACCTTCTCCAAAAGTCTTTACCAATAGTTCCACTGATAACTTGGCGAGTAAGAGGCAATGAGCGGCCATAAGACCTGCCAGGCAGCCAAGACTCGCACCTTGTACCGTCCTCGACTTTTCAGTTTTGCCACGTACTGAACGGCTGGCGATCGACACGGCCAGAATAATGCATACAGCCAACATGAGCTGAAACGACATCCAGCCGAGGAACCGTGGAGCTGCAAATAAATCGAGCAACTGACTTAGTGAATGCGACGGCTCGCTGATCGCTCCAAAGACGGCAATCATTGTTGCACCAATAGCAACCAATATCGTGCCTGCCATGGAAAGGTACGTGAATGGCTCTCCAAGCATGAGTGAAGCCAGTATAGCATTGTACACCAGACCCGATGCATGTAGCGGCGCAAGGACAGTCAAGGGGAGCGCTACAATCTGTACTGTTGATCCGAGCAAGTTTGACAAGATGAATATCGTGAATCCTATCCTCCACAAGGTTTTTGTATTGCCTGCTTGAACACTGAAAAGACATCAGTATGGCGCCCAAATTCGGTGCAGGCAGGACGACTCACTGGGATTTCCTCTGAAGTGTCAGACCTAAAGATTGAATGAATCCGGTGATGAGGCCGATGCAGATACCTAACGCCAGTAATCGTGGCATTGGATGCTCGTCTGCGGCGTCATCTGGCATCATGACACGCGGCCAAACACTTGCTCACCCTGCACAAGTGCGCGAGGTTGTGGTTTGTATGGGTGGTGTTATTGTGGGGCTGTGCACCTGCAGGTATTGACACGAGGTCAAAGCGATGGCAGGGTCGGTGGTCCGGCAAACGAAAAGCTCGAGTCGCTGCCTGTGGCGAGGATTAGATGTTGTCTAGACAAGAAAGACTGCAGCCGGCAGTCGTTGGAAGATCCGTTGTTGCGTTTCCCGCAGATGTAGGCTGCGACGACCGATTCGGGAGATCGTCCACACTTCAGGCGTTTCGTTCTTGTCGTGTTGCTCAGAACCACTCTGGATGTTGTACAAGCATGCATAAGCTGTTCCATTCTAGATACTTGGCTATCTACTACAACAGTGCAGAGGTATGCCAGCAATGGGGATACGTACAGGATCGCAAGGTTTGATAGACGACTGAGACCACCATGAAAAGTAATGCCAAACGCTATATATATTGCCCCGTCCATTTCCTACAGTTGCGCTCGGCAGACTTTGTTTGGAAATTTAAATACATGTTCCAGATCTTCTTTACTACTATATCCACCCTGGAGAATTCCAAATCTTGTACGTCTCAGAATGAAGTATTGCCAGACTCCGAAGTTTTAGCACGAACACATCTATATATGCTTGATTGCCGCCCCTTACCACCGCAAGGAGATCTAGTCAGTCTCGTCTCATCTCAACATCAACCACATCCACACGAATTGAGCCAGAGACACGAGGAAGAGGAAGTAGACTTTTCGTGGCTTGTTTGAAGTCGGCCCATACTCGGTCGTTCTTTCTTGCAGTATTGCTGACCGTAGCGACCTAAGCACAAAGAAAAAGCAGGCAGCCCCAGTGTAAAAGTATGTTAGCCAATACACCCACGACGAGGCTATTAAAAGGCCGAGCGAGTTTGTGATGATGATACCGATATACTTATACCTATTGCTGTTAGAGACATTATTTTACAAGGCCGTAAATTCACCATACCCAGTGTAAGCAACAAAATCCAGGAAAAACGTGCTTGGAATATTGAGCAAATAACAACCGAATTTAATCATAAGATTTTCCGTCAGCAAGAATGCCAGGGCCCATCCAGCTGTCTGGCCCAGCAAGTCAGCTTGAAAGGCTCCACGTATTCCTGCAATCAGAGAATTCTGTAGTATGTATGTCACGAAAGCCATGATTGGGATATACATGTCGGGAGAATTGAGGTCATCCCTGGGCGTACGAAATCCATCTATGTTACCATTGTTATCGCGAGAGACTTCGCGTGCCCACGGCTTGTGTGTCCAGGGCCATAATAAAAGTAAAAGTTTCCGAACCACGTAAGAGTTGGTGACATTAAAATAACGCCGAATAGAGGAGATATCGACGTACTTGGAGACATTCGCATTGACATATTCTTGTGACGCCAGCATGGCACTCTGTCCCACTTGTAAGCCCATCTGTGCTGCTGGAGCATTCCAGTAATCTTGTCCCGGAAATCCTTGCTGCTGAAAGTTACCATGTTGACCCGCGGCATGATATTGTTGTGATTGTTGAAAGCTATTATACGCACTCTGTTGCTGATACGCCGAGTTCCCGTATCCCGTATTAGCTTGGGTATCTATTGGAGGAGAGGCTACATGAATAGGTTGGATCGGGTGTTGAGGTTGCGGAGCATAAAACTGAGGACCACCTTGATTGTAACTCATTATATCCTATCTGATTAGAGAACTACACAATTGCTTGAGTGTGGTTCTTGGTGCCCTTCGCCTCGACCAGGTCGCGACATACAAGTACAAGGCAACGCGGGCGTGGTTTGATGAATGTTCTCCACGTCTACCAGAACAAGACAAGCGACCTAAACGACAGGATTGGATCACGTGAAACGATATGTTTGCTGCTGCTACTGGCCACATACATTGTGCCTGGATGTCTTCTAGTAGTAGAAACATCACCTTTATTGTTCTTTGACAACAGACCACATCTGCCAGTACGGGTTTACCACAGCGTCTCTACTCCTGTCCCCCGTGTTTCCATTGAGGAGAAAACTGTATCGTGCGAATTGCGTCGGATCCTACCAAGCACGATGCAACCTGCATGATCAAGGATGCTCATGAGAAGCATTCTATTGAGATTAATAGAGATACGACCAGGATAAGTGACGATATTTCAATGCAGGAAGCAAGAAGATTACGAGAGCCATGATTTGCAGGCAACTCGCGGTAAACGATATTGAGACATGCATCCGATCGTATGTATAAAGACATGATCATGTCCATGGAGATTTCCCCGTAGACAGCTTCAAGCCTGAAGAGACTTCAGCTCCTCCCTTCCGGGAATGCTCTTCAATGCGCCTTGTCGTGTTACTGTGATGCCAGCGACAAGTTGACCAAAGTCCACAGCATCTTCAAGCTTCGCACCTTCGCCGAGCTTTACCGCGAGACCACCAATGAAGGAATCGCCAGCACTACGCACACATTAGTGTCACCTCGTCGTGGTAGCATTGATTTACGCAGTTGTATCTATAGCTTTGACTTGCTTTGTGGGTAGCCGAAGCGTTGTTTGACGAGTCACTAAAACACAGCCAGATGCACCGAGCGTTACAATCACGGCTTCTTTTACACCTCGACCAAGAAGAGTTTTGGCAGCTGCGATTGCAGTCTCGGCATCATCCACTTCTACCCCACTGAGAATCGACGCTTCCGTCTCATTTGGGATCAAACAAGACACGTGGGACAGTATGTCGTTTGACAAATCTGTTGCGGGTGCGGGATTGAGAATTGTATACAAGCCTGCCTTTTCGGCCATTTGTATGGCCTGCTGTACGACTTCTAGTGGTGATTCAAGCTGAAAGACCGCTACAGAAGAGTGAGTGAAAGCTTCTGAAGCAGACTGTAAATCGGAGCAATTGAGACATGCATTGGCCCCTGGACTGAGCAAGATTCTGTTGTCTCCGGAGTCCTCCACCACGATTACAGCGACTCCTGTAGTGTAATCCTTGACAGTACGAACATGATTTACATCAATGCCGAGGTTTGCCATGGCTCTTTGGCACATCTTTCCATGAGCGTCCTCACCAATGCAACCTACCATGTATACCTTGGAATTAGGGAGGCTCTGCAATGCAATAGCAGCGCATTGATTCAAACCCTTCCCACCAACTCCTGTGGTGAAATCATGACCAAGCAATGTTTCACCTCTGAGAGGAGCACGTTCTGCTCTTATGACGAGATCCGCATTGATGGAACCGACCACCACTATAGACATGGCTTGTTTGTTGCAAACGGCAAGTGAGATGAACAGTCAAAAGTGAATTATTAGTATTCAGAGAGGGGAAGCGGTACATGGACAGTCACAAATCATACATCAGACCATCTAGAAGACAGTCCATAAGCCGGCGGCAGGATCCTGATACATCTACTGTAGAGGCTCGTATAGCAATGAGTCTACACGGGATAAACGAGAGAAGCGAAGCGTCACGCAGTTTTGCAAACGGCAAGAGAAAAGCACCACCGCCGGCTGCCTTCCCTTCCATACCGTCCCGCTCATCCGCTCTGGCTGCCTTTCTGCCTCCCCGAAGCTACACAAGCTCAAGCAACTTTCTTGTCAAAGCGGTTAGTCGCGTTCACATTCTCGCGCGCCGCCTGTCGCAACAACTTCCTCTCACATGAGCACCCCGAGCTCACCTTCGCAACAGACTGCTCTGCTGCAACAGGCCGCCGCACATTTGCACAATGCCCTGGAGCAGCACAACACTACTCCGCCAAATGCTCCCGAGTCTGCTCCTATCAAGGCGGAAACAGGTACAAAACGACCAAGGTCAAATTCGCTCGAGGCGGCTGCTGCACAGGCACTGACCCAGCTTGATGGTCCAGCTCATAATCGTCAACAGCCCACTACTGGCTTCCAACCTACTTTGGGACCGCCACAGCCGATGCATCCTTCGCAATACGCCAACGCTTTCGCCGCAGGTCAAATCTCGCCGCAGGCTCAACAGCAGCAACCGCAACAGCATCAACAGAATCTGCCATCAGATTCACAGCAGCAGCAGCAGCAGCAACATCAATTGTCCCAACAACATGTGCCGCAACAGCAGCCGCATGAAATGGCGTACGGAACGATTCAGATGGCACAGCCGCAAGTTTACAGGCAGCCGAATAGCAATATGGCTGTATCAATGCAAATGAGCCCGTCTGCAGGTGCGTCTGTCCCTGGAAGAGCTCCGGGCGCGCATCAGGCGCGTCAGAGGACTGCTGTCGCTTGTCGATACTGCCGTAAGCGCAAGATCAGATGTACGGGTATCTCCCACGATCCGAATGATCCGCGCTGCTCAAACTGCCGTAGACTCGACCAAGAATGTGTATATGCGCCTGTCGGTGCTCACCCTGGCAATTACACGCGCCAGCCTATGCCTGACCCCTATGGCAGAAGTCCGCAATTCCATCATATGCCACCGCACAACATGATGCAAGGGCCCCCTCAGGTTTGGCAAGGTCAACAGATGGGCTATCCTCCGCAGGGTCAGTATATGCAATACACACCTGCGCGTGGTCCACCAGGTCCAGATGGTCAAGGCCCTTTTCCTCCAGGACAAAATTTCATCCCTGCGCAGGGGTACCCTACTCAAGGACAAACATACCAATATGACAACTCATATCCTAATTACGTGAATGATCCTAATGCTTCCCATGGGCAAGGCCAATTTGGTAGGCTGAAACCCGAAACTTTTGTCGTCTACAGTTCACCTGCGCATAATCAAGGCAATATAGGTGTCATTGACCCAGCAGTACAGGAAGATTTACAGGAGCCCATGTCCCAGCAGTACTTGGCGCAGCAACCATCTCAAGAGAATCAGAACGAGCAAGTCTTGCAAGAGGAGGGCACCGGACAGCCGCATGACGGAGTAGAATTGGATCCAAAGCTCGCAGATCCGCCTGAAGCCACTGGTGAGGGCAACGAGGCGACGTCAGATCTTGATGCATCAGCGAATCCGCCAGAGCCGTCAATTGAGCATGCTGAAGCGCAAGAAACCTATACTGCGGCCGATATCGGTGAGCCAACAGAAGAAGTGCCTGGTCAAACGAGTCCAGACCATCAAGCTCCAGAGGACGTTCCAGAAGAAGGCACGAATCAAATTCCGAATCTACCAGGAAGCAGCGAGGCTCACTTGGAACAAAATGAAGCACAGCTGTCCAATGAGGGAGAATAGGATCTGTGCGTGCTGATCAACGGGGACTCTAGAGAAGCTTCTCTATAACTTTTTGTAAATCTTATTCAAGCATAAATTTTAAAGGAGGACGCAGTCTCATTACGAGTATATATGATATTGGACCCTCGTAAACAAATCAAAAGCTTTCCTGCAGTCCCCCACCATTCGAGTTGTCTATGCTAGCTGGATTGTCAGGAGATAATACACATAATATTCGACCCACTTTCTTGTCTGACACTTCTTGTCTTGACGCCTTTCCCTCTATCCTCAATTGTCTCTTGTTCAATTGTCGCTTTCGACTGAGCTCATTTTGCGAGTGCTGAAGCTGATTCATTCGTACGAGATGAAGTACCTGTATCATGCAAATCCGTAGTATGTTTCGTAGTTTTTAAGTACGCCCTTATGCCGGCCCCGCGTGGTACCCAGATTTTTCGACGGGCTTGCTGGTTCAGGCACCATTGTGAGACAAATTGCCAACTAGGGACCGCAGACCCACACGTTGATTTCTCACGAATGACGCGTCCTATACCCTTCTCGAGATTATCTATACGTCTCTTTCGGGGTTCCTGCAGTGCACATTCATCGAATCGAGCCGTTGCCACGCATCAACGATTTTATGCAACGCATAGAGACTCATTCTCGTCTCGACCGCGGTACTCGTATGCTTCCCCCTTTCCGTACGGCAATCTTCTCAAACCTCTTGCCTTCACCGTAATCCTGACATCCACGACGTTTGGAGTCGCGTACTACATCGACACTCAAACAACATACCGCACTGGACCAGACGCAAAACTTAAAGTCCTCGCTGGACTGATTGCACTCAACACACTCGTCCTCGCGTCTCATCATATCCCCGTCTCGCCGCGCATGAGTGCCGTGTTGGCGCGGTACACAACACTTGATCCGCGACGAGCAAGTCATGTGCCTAGTTCAGTCTTGACGAGCGGGTTCAGTCATATGGAAGTATGGCACTTTGGATTCAACATGGTGGGATTATATACCGTTGGATCAGCCATATTCGATCTCTTTGGTCAGAACCAGTTTCTCGCATTCTACACGAGCGCAATCTGCTGGAGCAGCATGGCGCAACTCCTTGTAGAATATGCTCGTGCGAGAAAAGGCGTCCCGCCAAGGGTCAGTCTGGGTGCTTCAGGAGGCGTCTATGCATTATTGGGCGCAGTGGCATGGTATGCCCCAGAAAGTTCAGTATATCTTATTTTCCTGCCGTTCATTCCAATCAAATTAGGATATGCATTTACAGGAATGATTGCTGTTGATACAGTAGGTCTAGTGAAAGGCTGGAGCATGTTTGGACACGCTGCGCACCTTGCTGGTGGACTTGGAGGGCTCGCGTATGGTGTCGTTGGAGTTCCGGAAGCATGGTTGCAACAAAGACGACAGCTTCTGAAACGACATCTGAGTAGATGGGGCAGATAGCTTGATAGAGACTGTGAAAGATGCGAACAGGGGAAACCATGGAAACGCCTCTGGCTACTCCAGGAAATGAGATCATTTCTCAGTGGCAAGCCATCCAATACGTTCTGCCAAATTGACCCTGTTATGGTGGCCAGCTATCTTGACAGCGGCATCAAGACTTGGCACTCGTGTGAAGGATTCACAAATATCCAGAGCTCTAGCGTCCTGCTCGTTTTTGCATGCAAGATTGAGCAATTGCAATAAGCTTCGATCAACGAGAGCCTCAAGTCGAGCCTTCTCCTCCTCTGCTTTCGTTTCTTCAGCAAGACTCAAGAACAAAGAATCCTGAGCCAGAGCGGTCTCCAAGGAAGCCTGACTCTTTTCTTGATGGTCCGGTATTGTGATAGGCACAAGAAAGTCGAATTCACTCGTTACCGGTCGGGGAAAGTAGGGATGGCGCTCAGCGCCTTTGAGTATGATGCAGTGAAACTTATTCTCTACCACCCCTACAGGCCAGTAATTTTCGTCTTTACCAACGCGCCTTGCCATTAAATTTGTGTCGAGTACCGGTGACCACTGAGCCTGACCAAATGTTTCCCATCGCGTCAGGACACTCAACACACCGTTCGTGCTGTATATGTATGGATTACCATCATCCCCGAAGAATAAGGATCGAATCGCACTAGACGGTTCTAGCGAAACGGCATCATTGTTCTGTAATACCTCTTCTCGGGTCGTGTGAAAGATTGAATAGACCAAAGAGGCACTGCCATCAGTCCTTAGAGGTCCATTGGCCACAATGAGTACGTAATTCTCATGCGCAATAGCGCTTATGACTGGGGCATGCTTTGCTTGTACAATCCGTCTTGGCAACCCATGGAGACTGTATGAACGAATATATCCTTTAGTAGTGCACACCACGACGGCAAGTCGACTAAGCGCAATTGCTTCAATATCTTCGTCAGCCGGTAATGCGACGGACCAATTTGAGTAGGCCGCCCAAGAATCATGTGGCCGGTAGTGTATCGTCGCAGGCATTTTAACGCCTTCGTCTGTTCGCGTCGGTGAAGCGAAGAGTGCACCTTCCTCACTGAGTGCCGCAAAGGAATACAGATTTGAGTCGGTGAAATGGTACGGCCGGTGGGCCTCACGATCATGAAATTCAACCGTGATCGAATTATGGTCGTCTTGCTCTACGGTCCAGATCCAGCCAATCATGTTGAGTGTAAGATATCTTCTTTGACCTCGCCAGGGAGTAGATCCAGGCTGTATTCTTGGATGCGCTTCAACGCTGTGATTCGGTCTGCTCCTCTTCGAGCGGTGTAGTTCGTCGACGTCGATATCGGCATCGAACGATCTCTTCTCGCGAGAATCTAGATTCGGTATGTACCCCGCGCCGTCATCATCCACAATCCAGTCTGCTCCGGCGTCCTCCAGCTCGTCCAAAAGAGCCTCATCGTCTACCATACGCGAGGACCGAACAGGTGCTCTAGCACTCTTAGACGGTCCCTCGTGTTCCGCATTCGCTACTACATGCGACTTTGAGGTGGCTCCTGATGTTGATTTAACAGGCGATGCGCGAATCGGTTTTTCATAGGACGATTCATAATTAGCTGGTATGATGTCCTCTTGTGTATACAGTTCTCCTTCATTGGTAGTCCAGCTAAGTGAATTGTGGACGGGATGCCAGACGACCTGCAAAGCATACAATGCCACTGACAATCTCAGTATGACAGAGCCGGACTTGGTTTCCCAAATCAAGATGGTGTTGTCTTGGGCACAACTTGCCAGGTAGGCTCCATTGGGTGACCAAGCTATATCGGTAATTGGCCCTGTGTGGCCACTCACAGCATTGAAGACAGTGTGTCGCTTCCATGCCATACGGTCATAGATTCCGATTTCGCGTGTAGCTGAAGGGGCTGCGAAGCATGATCCATCAGGATGCCAAGCTACTTTGGCAGAGACTGGCGACTCCGGATCGTGTACGATCGGCACGATACTCGTCAGAGTTTCAATGATTGTAGGTTTTTCCGTTGAAAGAGAGTATATTCGGATAGACCCATTTGTATCCACGGTAGAGATCAAGTTCCCGGACGGGTGAAATGCAACGTGCTTAATTGATCTCGCCAAGGTTGCTGTTAATTCCATGACCTTGAGCATATCTTGCACATTGACAATTTTCACTTTGATCTCGCTAGAACTGTGAGGAAAGAAAGTATAAGAGGAAAAGACACGACTTACTCAGAAGCTGCCGCAACCCACTCTCCATCGGGGCTCATAGCAACCTCTCGCATGGGCAGTGTCGACCGACATATCTTTGAGCTTTCACCTCCCTTGATATCGAAGATTGCAACAGTGGCATCTTCCGAGCATGTCACTAGCTGATCGTTCGAGACTGCGATCGACGTAACGCTGTCCTCGTGCAGGGGATCAAGCAGCATAGGTTCTTCATTGGAATTGAGTCTAAACCGCCTGACGACACAGTCTGCACCTGTAGTAAATATGAATTGACCGTCCTTGGAGTAGACTGCTCGCGTAGTCCCTGGTCTGTGAGGCACAGATCTCAAAGGAGCACCCATGAAGACGCGAATGACTTATTGGACTTGGACGCGTCTTTACAAAAACGATGAAGTAAATTTCCACGCGCTCAACGCAACCAGCAAAGTCGGGATATCCGGTAGCCCAAAGATCACGCATTGAATGCAATTGATAGGCGACCGCTACAACCACACTCAGTTCCACAGATGCCTCGATGAGATCAGAGCCTTCTGCTAGAACAACATCGTCGCCGCGCAAGGCAGGACAATCAACGCTCATCGATTACTTCAAGCCACGGGTTCCACTTGCTAGTGCGAATGTACAAACAACGTCACAACCTTCACCCGTGCCGCGCATTACACTCAACACGAAACGAAGTATAGTCGACGTGGTTTCCTCTGATGAAGAAGAGCTTGATGCTGCAGAGAATCTGTTCGGCGATCGAAAGCTGAACCAAGTACCCTCTGGTGTTGCCTCAGTGTTAAATGATAGTACGCTTCCACCGCGCAGATCAAAGCGGTCTGCATCCCCGCCCCTTATCGTACCGTCATTTACTGGAAAGTTTAATCTACAGGCTCTATTGAGCGACCGGGCCCAACGTACCGAGCAAAAGGCAACCATCAATCGCCTGGACACAACCACTTTGGACAGTGATGGTGGCCAACTCTCCCACTCTGTAAGTAACACGAGAGCACGTCTGCTTCCAGAACGTGTTGGGATTCTACTGGCTCAAGACAGTATCATTAGTACTCGTCTTTCATGGCACAGTGTGCGATCGTCGCCTACTGAGATTGATTCGTGCCAAGGAGCGCTTGACTGCTTTCCAGTGTCCCTAAGTCGGCGCCTGCCTCAGAGCTTAAAAGAAGGCAAAGATCTTGACGTAGACGTATTCTGTGACTGGATAATCACACAGGAGGCTGCTCTCGCACGTACTTGTGGAGAATTCCTAATGAGCCGACTTGCGTCTGCTAAAAGTGCCTCAACTATCTCGACTATAGGAGATACTCTAGTGAAGGGTATACTAGAGCTTGATCTGTTGTTTGAATGGCTAGAAAAAATCATGGAGATGCCACAGATCATAAGCGAAGTCGCTGAAACGGAATCAACCTACTTGGTCCAGAACCAGAAGACTGTAGTGGACAGTTTGAAGGAAGCGCAGCTCTCGTGTATTCTACGCGCAATTTCGGCAAGTGTTTTAACGCAATCAGTAGATTCAATTGACGCGGCACAATGTACTAAAATCTTGCGACCGATCCTATTGCTGCACCTTGACTGTATTTATGGTGCTCGACTATACCAGGAAATCGCCACAGTGCTGAAAGCCCTTTTTGGCGTTAGTCAATCTGCAACCTTATTCGAAGCCATTAGTGTCCTGAATTTTATCAAGAGGACTGAGGTTCAGATTCAAATTATACAATGTCTTCCTGTACACAATCGAGAATGTATACAGAGAGTACAGGCGGTGGCAATCATGTATTTTCTTGATATCGATCGATTGAATCAGGAGTACGTCGACCTTGATCAAAGTCTCAGAAGAATCTTGCAGGTTCTACGGACAGCATCTCCCTTTCAGCCACTGGATGAACATACGCCTTATGAAGAGATGAAAGGCAAAATAGCTCTGTTGTCCTTTGCCACTATGGCTCTTCCGCCCGAACACTCATCATTGACTTCAGAGCTGATAGGGTGCCTTCAATCGTTGCACGGACGCATTGTCGATTCCAAAGCAGCCTTCATTGTCAGATCCGAAGCAAAAGCGGCAATTCAGAGACTCTCGGATAAACTCAAATATACACTAGAAGGGCAGAAGCGGAAGCATAATGTTTTTGATCATTTGAAGCAAGTTCTATAACTAATTTTCCAACTATGTACATATAGACACCACATACATTCATGAATGACCCAACTCTGGTGCGACGACTGGGGCAAATGCAAATCTCCCGAATGCGACTTCACCGATGAATAAGCCGGAGAGCACAGCAAAAAAGTATCCGACATTGGCAGTCATGATGGCCAACATCAAAAGATAACCGATACCGCTGTGTAAGAAGAACAAGAGTCCGCGAGGTAAGTCCACCGAGAGTCGCCATGGGTTGATGAGCCGGACTCCTGCTGCAGAAGCTGAAGCCACTTCGCCACGGCTGGAAATAGAACGACTGTCTCCAACAACAGCTGCATTGCCTTTCTGGAGCATCATCATGGTGGCATCATCCGCTTCCGCTTCTCGAATCTTTTCAAGACTGGATCCGCGGTTCTGAACCACGACAACATGGGCGTTCGCCATATTCTTCACGCGCACTTGGCGTTCCCGTATAGCGATAAAGGCATGCAGTGCACGACTGAATGCCGCGAGGGCAACGAGAAATAAAAAAGTAAAAGCATATGCGACTGCAGTTTTTGGTGTCCAACTCGACCACCAGAGCGCGTCGTGAATGCCCGTGTGGAAGGTCATTGTCATCATCGATGAGGCGTCCATAGTACTTGATGTGGACGTGGTCATAGTCGTCGCAGTAGTTGCACCACCATGATTCATATCCATCACGGGCTTTTTGTAATTGCGCCCGACGGATGCTGACGATAGATGAGAGACCGATGGAGGTGGTATGCATGATACATTGCAGGGAAGCGTCAAAGCTAGAGTGAGAGCAAAGGTTTCACATTGGCATTTGAGTCAATTTCAGCTAAAAAGTGATTTTTATTCCCTCAAGCGGTGTTGTGGAGCCGCCGTGTAAACTTTTTGTTAACCATCAGGTTTCGCCCTGCTGCAACTCAATGAATCCTAACTCTGACATGAAGCATTATCCTGTAGGTGGATGTGCGTTGTGGACTTTGAGAGATGCAAATGTGTCGCCAGAAGTAATGCGTAAGATATGCTACGATCTCGATTTGATTATTGCGAGATGTTGCAGAAAATATCAGAGATGAACTGGTCGTGTACAAGACTGCTGGCCAAGGGTTGACGGTGGCACTGTCGTCCGTCATCCATTCCTTCTCATAGATTGCATTATTGGGTGCTGCTCCAACATATACATTTTGTGCCTACAAATGCAACATCTGCAAATAGACTACCAGTCTCACTTGCCACACACACAGAGCCACTACAGGGAGAACGTAAAGTTCCATATATACACGGTGCTCATTACTACATTGCAAGAATTCGAATTTCCACTACTATCCTCTTAGCGTTCTGCATAAAGTAAACAGTCGATATGTGCCCAAAGTATGCAACCAACGACAGTCGTCACACTCACCTCGAACACTTGCGTGAACAACGTGAAAGGTGCTAACAGCACAGTCCGCTCACCCACACCCAAACCGTGATCTCGACGAAAAAGGTGTACTCCTCCTCACCGGGTTATGCCGCAACCTAGTACTTAGAATGAATTCTGTCGGCCAAAGCTTGGTAAGGCTCCTTTCTTCATCTCAATTCGGAGGAATCGTTTCTCCTCCGTGAAGCGTTTGGCCAAGACAAGCCCAGCGAGCAATGCAGCCAGCGCAAAGCCTGAAAGTCCGAATATCAAGGTGAACAAAAGATTTCTATGCGAATTAGTTGAGCCTTGAATGACAGGTATCGGAGTGTCACGTACAAAACTTTATCTGAAGAGGCAGTGATTGGTGCGATACAGCCTTGCTTCGAGGCCGCAATCGCCGCTGAAGGACATGCAGTCGAGAGCAGAAAAGAGGGAGTCGCATTGAAGTATCCGCAACAATTGAACTTGTCCTGCAACAGAACGATGCTGGACTGTGGCTGTCGTTGCCAGAATGTGAAGAAGAGTTGTCGTTCCAGAAGAGTCGTGTACCAGATGGACAAGCCGAAGCCCAATGTCGTGAATATTGAAAGTATATTGACGACATTACTCGTCTGTATCAGTGTGCGCGATTGTTGTGCGGCCCCGAGGATAGTCAACAGCACGGAGAATAGCACGATTGAACCACTAACGATCCCTTCACGAAAGTCTACCACTTTGAGTGCCAAAATGAGTGCAGCAGTCGTACTGTTCCCGGCTGGATCTTGCTTGGCTTTGATACGGAGTAAGATACTCGCAATGAGCATTGTCAGACCAGATACGGCGTAAAAAGCCACGGCGATACCGTAGATGAGATAAATCCTCTTCATTGATCCGCGAAAGGCACCGCCGAGCTTCTGATTAGTCGGCAATCTTGAACCCGGCTTCTGTTCGTATGACTGATCAACCGTGTAAGGTAGATTTATATCCTTGTTGTCATAGTAATCCACTTTTTTTTTCTTCCAAAATTGACAAACTGTGCAGGACAAGTGACAAGCCTCGAAAGGATAGACTGGCTGACTATGGGAGATATCTAGTTATATTCGAATGACAACTTCGAAATGAGCCTGCTGAAGCTTCTCGAGTTCCAAGATGGTTACCATGATGAAACTTCATCTCTTCATTTTTGAAACCTAGCTGAATCATGCTTGATCTTGCTGCTTCACTCAACCAAGTATGCTTCTTCTGTGACAACCTTATGAGAAGAAATGTTCGCTGCAGTTGGCAAAGATGACAAGTTCGAACCAAGGAACGATACGACGAGATACGAGTGGTGGTGGTTATCACAAGCGTCGATCTATCGCTTCACTTCTTCCTCATTTCACCACGCTGGCCCGTCCTGTCAGAGGTGCATTAATCAAGGCTGATGAACAGGTCTTTCGTAAGACTTCCGGGTCTTCTGGCTCGCTCTGCCAGAACTATACGGAGCACTTCAGTAGTGAGATCTTATGCTGTGCAACATCACAAAGAGGAGACAGATAGGGTATCACCTGTTCAGATGCTCTTCAAGCAGCGATATCCTGACATTCCATAGAGTGCCATCATTCGTATCTTGAGTTCAATCGGGTCGAGGAAGGAGATTGAACAATATTTACGACATTTTTCGAGCGTAGAATCACAAAAGTTTGCCGTCATCAAGGTTGGAGGTGCCATCATTACCGATGAACTTGACACCTTGGCTTCTTCACTATCTTTTTTGAACCACGTTGGTCTGTATCCAATCGTGGTTCACGGAGCAGGTGTGTAATGAAATTCAGGATATTGATCAAGTCTAAATCTGTTAGGACCACAATTGAATAAAACTCTTGAACAGGAAGGAGTCGAGCCCGATTATATCGAGGGCATCCGAATCACCGACGCAAAGACATTAGAGGTCGCTCGAAAGATCTTTCTTGAGGAGAATCTGAAACTCTGTGAAGCGTTAGAAAACTTGGGCACTCGCGCACGTCCGATTCCAGGCGGCGTCTTCACCGCCGACTACCTGGACAAGGACAAGTACAAATTCGTGGGCAAGATCTCTTCCGTGAACAAGGAGCCAATTGAGGCAGCCATTCGCGCTGGAGCACTACCCATCTTGACTTCACTTGCAGAGACCAAAGATGGTCAAATCCTGAATGTCAATGCAGACGTCGCTGCCGGCGAACTTGCGCGTGTGCTTGAGCCACTCAAGATTGTGTATTTGAGCGATAAAGGTGGCATGATTAATGGCACGACCAAAGAGATGATTAGCGTCATCAACCTCGATGAAGAATACGAAGACCTCCTCAAAGAGCCATGGGTCAAGTATGGCACGAAATTGAAGTTGAAAGAGATTAAAGAGCTGCTTGACCACCTTCCGCGGTCGTCCTCGGTGGCTATTATTGCCACTCGGGATCTGCAAAAAGAATTATTCACAGACACGGGGGCAGGCACTCTGATCAGGAGAGGTTACAAATTGCAAAAGTCGGGATCTTTGGAGCACATTCGCGGTGACCAAGTACGTACTGCCTTATCGGCAGATCATGATGTGAAGAGCGGCCTCTACTCTGTTGCGACATATCTGAAACATCTATCAGAGGGCAAATATCAGATATATGGAGACGAGCCTATGGACGTGCTCGCCATAGTGCGGTATCCTTCCACTGAGGGCGTTCCTATCCTTGACAAATTTATCAGCAAACGAGATGGCTGGCTGAACAATGTTACGGAAAACATTTGGTCAGCGATAAAGAAGGATCACAAACAGCTTGTCTGGAAGGTCAAGGAAACTGATGAGAATGCTTCTTGGCACTTTGCTCGATCCGAGGGCTCTCTGCTCGAAAACGGAGAATACACGTTCTGGTATGGCATCGGTAGTGCAAACGATGTCGCCCGTTTAGTAGGCTCTTTCGAAGGCAAGGCAGCCGCGCGATCCGCCAGTGTTCCGAAAAGCGCGAGAGCCTTCTCGACTGTTGCTCGTCGGTCTGCGCACCGGGGCTTTGTAGCGTCCAAGGGCCTCGGTCTTGCTCGCGGATATGCCACAAGTACCAAGCCAGCGAAAGTGGCCTTGATTGGAGCTCGAGGATATACCGGGCAAGCGCTTATTGAACTCATCAACAATCATCCGGGACTCGAATTATCTCACGTGTCCTCGCGCGAACTGGAAGGCAAGAAGCTTGAAGGATACACAAAGCGTGAGATTCAATACGTCAATCTCTCAACGGAACATGTGAAGAAAATGGCCGGCACTGGAGAGGTAGATGCTTGGATCATGGCGCTACCAAACGGAGTGTGCAAACCCTTTGTTGATGCGGTCGAGGCTGCGAAAGGCGAGGACCTGATTATTGACTTGAGTGCCGACTATCGTTTCGAAAAAGAATGGACGTATGGACTGCCAGAACTCAGTGGTCGAGAAGTTCTCGCCAAGTCGAAGAGAATTTCGAACCCTGGATGTTATGCTACTGCCGCACAGATCGCTATTGCACCACTACTAGAGCACGTTGCTGGGCAACCTACCGTTTTTGGTGTATCTGGCTACTCGGGCGCCGGCACGAAACCATCACCTAAAAACGACATTAAGCAGTTGACTGATAATCTCATGCCGTACTCATTAGTCGGTCATTTACACGAGAAGGAAGTTTCTACCCACCTCGGCACATCCGTGGCATTTATTCCGCATGTGGCACAATGGTTCCAGGGAATAACTTGCACAGTCAGTATTCCACTCAATAAAGTCATGACTGCACGAGACATTCGAAACGTGTTTCAGGACTTTTACGCGGGTGAGAAACTGATTAAAGTCACGGGCGACATTCCACTCGTCAAGGACATCAGCAAGAAACATCACGTTTCCGTCGGTGGGTTCGGTGTAGACAGTACGGGAAAACGTGTCGTTGTTTGTTGCACAATCGATAATCTCTTGAAGGGCGCCGCAACACAGTGTGTGCAAAATCTCAATATCGCATTAGCGTATGATGAGTATGCCGGTATTCCTCTTCCTTCTGCGTCCGACTGAACGCAGCGCACGCTCAATTTCTTTCGGAGCCATTCTCACACACTCACACTCACACACACCCAACCAAAAATCAACCATTTTTTTTCTGTCATCAAAAATCAATTAAATCAAGTCATCATACATATCCAATTATAGACCAATATCCAACCTTCTTCCTATCCTTGAGTTCTGTTCAATCTCCAACTTACGGACGAGATTCTTGACCTGTAAACCACAGATTCACTTATCTTTTGTCACTTTGTGATAACTGCTTGGGATACAGCCCAAGGTTTCGTGATGGCTAGAGACACGATAACAGTCTAGACATGTTGGTTTGTTGTTTTGAAATACGTGGAAGTGATAAGTGGATGGTGGAGCAAGACTTTCAACAACTTCTAGACTAGCAATGTACAATGAAAAAGCATACACATGTTTCAGGAAGTGTTGCCAACAATAGACTGCAGTGATGGCATAGACTGTGAGATGTTCGGATCAGAGCTACTATGAAGCACGGAATGTATGGGGAATAGAGTGTTATGTAGTTTCAGATTGGTTCGAGTGCGCAGAGAATCTTTGAATACTACAAAATCTTGCTAAAGGCGATCAAAGGTGTGCAATAGGGCCAGTCGTAGTGACTTCGTTGTAAAGCAAAGTGGTCAGGAAATCGTCAAAGTGCTCGCCCGTGATTTGTGTACCAAAGTAGCGGGCAGCAAGCTCGAACTTGTTGTCCTTTCCTGAAGAGCCCTGCAACTCCTTAGTCACCTCTTTCAAGTACTTCAAGTTCATCTCCTTCGTCACTGTTGAACCAGACTCAGTCTTCGGATTATGTTTAGCCCACTGCCACAGTTGAGCTCGGGAAATCTCAGCAGTGGCAGCGTCTTCCATCAAGTTGTTGATTGGCACACAACCAGTTCCGCGAAGCCAGGCTTCCATGTAGGTGAGCCCAATGCGAATGTTCTCCTTGACTCCTTCCTCTGTAATTTTCCCTGGAACATTCATATTCAGCAAATCGTTCTGGCCAACATTGATTTCCTCTCGGTATCGGTATAGCTGGTTAGGTGTTTTCATGTGCTCATTGAATACTTCCATAGCGATTTTACCAAGCTCTGGGTGGGCAATCCATGTTCCATCATGACCGGCCTTGACCTCACGCAGCTTGTCGTCATAGACCTTCTTCATGGCAGCCTTGTTTTCCGCTGAAGCACGGTCCTTGAGTGGAATTTGAGCAGCCATACCACCCATGGCGTGAACTCCACGTTTGTGACACGTCTTGATGAGCAACTCGGTGTAGGATTTCATGAAAGTGACAGTCATTGTGACATCCGCTCTGTTTGGTAGCACAAATTGCGGGTTCATCTTGAGCTTTTTGATGAGAGAGAAAATGTAGTCCCATCGTCCGCAGTTTAATCCTGCAGAGTGGTCTCTCAACTCGTAAATGATCTCATCCATTTCGAACACAGCGGTGATAGTCTCAATCAGGACTGTAGCCCGGATCGTTCCACGTGGAATGCCAATGTAGTCTTGTGAAAGGTTGAAAATATCATTCCACATTCGTGCCTCGAGGTGCGACTCCAATTTTGGGAGGTAAAAGTATGGACCATGTCCGTTCTTGATCAAGTTCTTTGCGTTGTGGAAAAAGTAAAGACCGAAATCAAAGATACCTCCAGCGATGGGTTCGCCATCAACGAGGAAGTGCTTCTCCTCGAGATGCCATCCACGAGCTCGTACGAGAAGAGTAGGAACAACTCGGCCAGGAGCAAGGTTCAATTTGTACTCCTTGCCATTCGGGCCAGTGAAAGCTACTTTTCTTGCAATAGCATCTCGCAGGTTGATCTGCCCGTTGATCAAAACAGACCAGGTCGGTGTGGAAGAGTCCTCAAAGTCGGCCATGTATGTAGCGACATCAGAATTAAGTGCGTTGATGACCATTTTTCTGTCGACAGGACCAGTGATTTCGACTCGACGGTCAACGAGACCAGGACTAGGAGGAGCTGCACGCCAGTGAGCATCATCTCTTATGTGTTTGGTCTCTGGCAAGAAATCTGGCAGGACACCAGAGTCCAGCTGAACTTGCCTCTGTGCTCGTCGTGCCAGGAGCTCTTTCCTTCGAGGATTGAATGCTCTGTGTAGCTGAGCAAGGAAGGACACTGCCTCTTTGGTGAGGACTGTCTTGGCAGCTGCATCGACCTGGGAGAATAAGTCATGATGATGTAGTGAATATGCAATGGTCAGCTTACGTTTCCGATGATGGAAACACCTTCAGTGTTTGAGATGTTAGCGTTCATGATGGCGAGGATCGAAGAAACTCTGGGACTGTGAACTGATTGGAAGTGAAAGAGTAGGTTCGTCACAACTTGGGGACGATTCTGGGGCAATGGGAAAATGCGGAGGAGTGGGTATTGCGGCCACGGAATCAGCCGATGTTGATGCGACACATGCACCCGGCAGATTGGAGCTGCCGCACGAGGCTAACGTTAATGTCATTTCCCGAACCCTACGTGGCTACGAAAGCACAAGCAATCACTTCGGATTGTTGAATGGAAGCCATTGCAAGCTAGTAATTGAAGACGTCTGTATATAGATGGGATGGAGGATCTGGCTGGATAGCGTAGGTTTGCGCATGTGTCGCAATTGATTGGTCCCGTGATCGACCTCGGTAACTTTGACTACAGCAAACGAGCTTCAGCTGCTACAGTAGCTCACCGGGGGAAGAACCTTGACCACGGGACGTTCAGGTATAGCATAATTATCTTGAGAACGTCTGTGCAGGAACCTAATGAAAATCACCTATACCGCAGCATGTACTCTGACCTAATTGGAGTATATTTTTTTCTATGCGCAGCAGTAGCAAATTAGCTGACAAGAACAATCGCAGCGCTGGTTGCACAGTCTCCCGAGTCTGCTAGAGTGTAAAAGTGATTGAAGTGCAACTCGCCGCAGAAAAGAGCATTGAGCATCATGTTCTAAAAAACAACACATGTATATATTGTCCTTATATAATCAAATCACATCTCGTCAGTTGAGTGAACGGCATGAAGTTCTCAAGACAGATAGACTTCTTGAGCGCCATAGGCATTAATATCAAGACTTAGTTCATGCAAGAAAAGGTAGAATGTACTAATCACATCTGGCGCGGGTAAGCGGAAAGTGAGATAGTCACATGCAATTGACATTCCGTATGCTGTGTCAAGGGGCAATGCGAGGCGACGGACAGCTCATAATTCACTGCCGCACGAAGCTCAAGCAACAGCAATGACCACGTCGAGCTGTAGTCCCTGCAAGAAATCAAGTAAAGACGAAATCGAGGAGCAGCGAGCGAGAAAACTTCGACGATTGACCGAGGTCTTATCCAAAGCCAAATATAAGGCTCACCTAATCGAGCTCGTCACACAGGCTTTGTTCGAGATCTTTTTATTATGATCCTATGATTTTTTGATAGCAAATTGGCCCATGATCTTTTGACTCGCACGCAGGAAACTTTCCACGTTTTTCGTTGAAGAACGAATGACAGACTCTTTGTTGAACGCTGCGATGAGAGTCAACACCAGATAGACTTAGACCACAGCCTTGGCAGCCACAGCTGGGTTGATCTTCTTGCCATCCTTGTTGAATCTGATACGAGGAGGGGGAGTTCGGACTCTTCGACCTTCTCGAGATCGTACTCGGACGACCTTGGAGTGAATAGCGCAAGAAATGCAGTAGTGCAATTTGTTGTAGAGCTTTGGAAGGGCATATTCCTTGTAAACGGAAGCCTCGGAGAGATCCCTGATGGCGGCAGCCTCTACCATGTTTCGTACAGTGAATCGTTTAATGGCCTTGTCCTTTGGCACACATCGGGAGCAATTGGAGCATCGGACTGGTTCTATATTATACGTCAGTCATCGTGTAACATGAATCCTTTGAGAAAGGCACAGAAACATACTAGTATGTCCTCGTCCGTGCTTGTTTCGACCGTTGTTTCTTCGCTTGACTTAACAGTGTGTCAGTACCTCTGTTTTGTTACATCACGCAGCCATCTTACGAGTCATGATAAACCGAGTTTTGAGATACAACCTGTCTCGTGTCGCTCTGTGGGAAAATTTTGAGAACGAATGGCTCGAGATTAGCCGACATTTACACAACTGCCTTTACCCCTAATGCGAGTCTTCACGACCACAGAGCTTAATTTGGGATCGTACCCATGATGCCAAACAGATAGGACATGTAAATATATTAGTCTTTCTTGGTCTGCTTATCAGGCAATGCTTCCGTGTCCTGAACTTCCTGCTCTTTGTAGTTCCATATCGCACCGAACTCTCCTCTGTACCACGCCATCAAAATGGTCGAAGTAGATAGAGCGGGACTGAGATATAGTAAAGCAGGTTGAGCCGTCTGGTAGATGTGCATGACCGTAATTGTGGTACAAAGACCGACAATATAAGCTATTACTGAAGTAACGAAATAAGGCTTCTCGAACGCGTACCAATTTCTCCGATAAGGTACACCGGGCGCTTTGCTATGATACTCGCTCAGATCAAAGCGAAGAGCGAGAGCAATATAAATGCCAGGTATTACGATATCACCGAGTCCAAGCATGGTGACTTGTCCGTGAATATTGTGCAAGAGGTCTTTGGGGCAGACCAATTTGTTCGGGATGTCCATACCTGTAGCCACCTACAAATTTAGTGCTTGCCCTTTGTACAGATGTGCTCTCACTTACCTTGACCATGATATTCGTGCCGTACACAAAGTACACATCGTAAAGGAATAGACCAGCAAGTAGGATCATGCCGGTACGTAAACTATCGAGCGCTAAGAGCTTGATTGCATTGAAGCTGAAGCAAATGCCAAGAACGTTAGACACAATCCAATTGCTGCTTAGTGCATAATGACCACTTAAAACCAGAGAAACGAACCCTGTTAATAGATGTAATGATGATACACTGGACTCGAGGAGACTCTTCTTTGTCCCAGCCTTCCTCGAGACTGTAAAGGAGTATTGAGGCCATTCCGTAAAGCTTTCAGAGCAACATCTTAAGAGTTTTGCAAGCGCATACGTGGTTGACAAGGATCCTGTCACCAGAATATATGACCGCAGCAAAAAAGTGACCCAGTCCAGGCTGATATAGGTGATGAGAAGGTACAGTCCCGTCAATGAGACACTCGCAAGACCCGGAAACCACAGAGCATCGGAGGCAGTAAGCTGATTCACAAGATTCTCCTCTTCATCTTCATCCCCATCAGGCCGTGGAGCTGTGCTGGGTCTTGTAAGAGAGGCAAAGGATCCTGTGATGATCGGCATTAAGGCTAGTGTCACTATGACTGCATATGCCAGGAGCATGGCACAAAAGTGCGTCGGGCAAAGTAAAGCTCTATTGCAACTGCTATAGCTCTAGCGTAGAATGAAGCTACTACAAGGTCTAAGTACGGCTAACCTGCATGGAAGAAAAAAACCCTCCGGCTGATTGGACTTGTGCTCAAAGCCGGTAGCCCCTGGCTCTCTAATGCAGCTCTCTAGCTTTACTCATCGTAGTGGTGGTTTGGACGGTAGTCTTCACAAAGAGTGTCGCATAATTCTGTCCAGTCCGATATCGATACTCAACGGTATCTTGTGGCGGTGCATAGCAACCCGCGCAGTTTCACGCAGTTTTTGTGTCATTTCAGTGTCTTCTTCGCACAACATTGAGCTACCTGTATAGTATACTGTGCCTGCCTTGGCAAAGCGGACGAAACATAGTATCTTCAGTCCTTCAGATCATTGACTATATACCTGGATATTGCGCAGTGAATCTGTTCCTTGCGTCTGTTCCATAAAGCATGTCCTCCCCGGGTGAGGACGGCTATGAGATTCTTCATCTGATAGGCAAAGGAAGTTTTGGGGACATACGTCAGGTCAGACGACGACGAGATGGCATGCTTCTCTGCAGAAAAGAGATCTTGTGGAAGAGGATGAAGCCCCGCGAACAGGAGCAATTGGCCGCCGAGATGCGTATATTACGAGACTTGCAACACAAGAATATTGTACGATACATGTCTGAGGAAGTCGATCACAACACCAAAATGGTCTACATTTACATGGAGTATTGCGGTAATGGAGACTTGTACGAGCTTATACAGACACGAAAGGAAACTTCTCCTGTGGTTCGCTTTAGCGAGCATACGGTGTGGCAGATCTTCAGTCAATTAGTCATGGCATTATATCGTTGTCACAATGGCATTGATCCTCCTCCACTGGAAGATATAACGAATCCCAACACGACAGGTGCAGCGCAGTTACCCCAGCCGAAAGTCGGCAATATAGTCCTGCATCGTGATATCAAACCTCAAAATGTTTTCCTAGACCATAATAACAGAGTCAAACTCGGAGATTTTGGTCTCTCAAAAGAGCTATGCGGTCAAAACTTGGCAGAAACATATGTAGGTACTCCGTTCTATATGTCGCCGGAAATCATTGCTAGTCGTCCTTACAACGCAAAGAGTGACATTTGGTCCCTTGGGTGCGTGATCTATGAGATGTGCGCTTTCGATGTGCCTTTTCCAGGTCGCGATATATCGGAATTACACCGAAAGATCATGCTTGGCATCGTCACTCCTGTGACTCGGTTCGGTTATTCGGAAGCACTCAACGCGACCATACAGTCTTGCTTACGCCAAGATGACAAGCATAGACCTAGTGCTTCAGGACTTCTGAGAAAGCCAGAGATTATTATGGCTAGACAGCAGATCAGTTACTGTGAAAAGGAAGAAAGGCTCAGCGAGCGCGAGTCAAGGCTCATTGCTAGGGAGAAGGAGGTCGAGCGTGCGATACAATCTAAGGTTGAGGAGTTCCAAAGTCGGGAAGATGCTCTGACAAAGCGAGAGGACAGAATCATCCGAAGTGAATCAAATCATGTCCTTGTACTTCAGGATGGGGCTCAACGTAAACTACTCGAAGCCCAGCAAACAATCGAGACAATATCGCGAGAAAGGGACAGACTTGAACAGATGGTAAGTCGATTACAACAGATCGCAGAGCCTAATACTGTTCGTCCACAACTCCAACACGCCTCCCATTCGGAGTTCCTCTCCCGGCCTTTACACGATGAATGCATGTCTGGAGCTTATGTTACAAGCTCCGAGAATACCATCCAGAAATCAACTCGACCAAGCTTTGGACGAGCACAAACAGAACTTCCGTATAAGGTTCAAAATGACCCGTTGAATCTTATGCCTAAACCTTCTACTGTCTCAGTCAGGCCCGACTCGTCTGGGCGGAATATGAGATCCCCTCATAGACGAAAATCACAAGTCCCAATGTCAAGAGTGAGGCCAGAGCAATTTGTACGCGAACCTCTAGCAGACCAGCCAGTAACAGTTCAAGGTCTCACACGCGCTCTATCTCGCCAAGATTTATGCAGATCGAACCCGGGGCTCGAAAATATTCAACCAAATTCAGCGAATACTCAGGCGCAGAAAGCTAGTCATACAGAACCACGAACGCCTATCAGAGAGTCACTTCAGAAAAACCCTAGCTCAACGAGGAAGCTAGCTTGGCCAAGTCCGACCAGGGCGACTGCCAGAACAATGACCACCGATAAGGATGTTGATCTTCGACGAGAAAATCAGCGCTTGGCTCCTGTCGCGCCCAGGTCGGGCAACATGCTTGCAAGCTTGCAAAAGGCTAGATTGTATCGAGGAGAACAAAGACAGTTCGCAGCGACGTATTCGGAAGATGATCTTCCGAGCCCTTACATCAAAAAATCATATCAATTCACGAGACCGACCGAGACGAACTGAAACTAAGCATTCCCAGGCAGCGACAGCGAAGCACATTTGCGACAAGTAGCCACATGTCAATCATTCCTAATTCTGTATTTTTAGATATAAAACATTCTATTTCAGTGCGTAATAGCTTCAAGTCCCTATTAATGACCTTGTGACCATCGTCCGTTTCTTGTATTTGACATGTTGCAAATCAACAAAGTACAGCCGCCCGTGCTCTTTTAACGACTGACGACTACAAGCCCAGAGGTATCAGATATTTGCCAATGATGAACAATACAGAAATGATACTGTGCATAGATGGTGTGCAGCACCATGGAGACACACGTGGGAGACGCACCTTATGCTTCACTGGCGACGTCCTCGATGGCTTGACGAATTATATCGATTCCCTTGGCCATATCGTCTGCGGTGATGTTGAGCGGCGGAATGAATCTCAGAGTATCATAGATCTAGCACAATTAGTTGACTGCAACGATACCGAAACCCGTGTTACAATGCCATGATTGTGGAGGCTATTGTGGAAGACTTACACTTGTCGTAAGAACGAGCATATCACGTTCCATGCACTTTGCCTGGATCTTTGCGGCGTAATTGTGACCGGGTTGACATTCGAGCGCCAGCATGAGTCCTAGCCCACGAACATCATACACAACTTTCTTTGTGTTTGCGCCTTTTGCCATATCTTGCAACATGCCCTTGAGTTCTTGACCGCGCGTGTTGACGTTCTCCAGGATGCGTTCCTCCTTGAATGCTTTGGCGACCGCGATACCAGCGGCACAAGAGACTGCGTTTCCAGCATAGGTGCCACCCATGGATCCTGGTTTCTGCAAGTCCATGAGTTCTTTGCGAGACACGATCCCCGAGAGAGGGAACCCATTTGCTATGCCTTTCGCCATGATTAGAATATCGGGCCGCACGTTCCAATGTTCAATGGCAAACATCTTTCCCGTACGACCAAACCCAGATTGAACTTCGTCCGCGACAAGCAGGATGTTGTGTTTGTCGCATATTTCCCTCAATCGAGCCATATATTGCGCTGGCGGAGGCACATAACCGCCTTCTCCGAGCACAGGCTCGATAAAGAGTGCCGCTGTATCGGATGGAGCACTCTCCCGCTTCAACAGTAATTCCAGCTGCATCAGCGGGTCTTGACAACAATTCTCAAACCCATACTTCCCTTCCGAATGGTTCGCGATTGAACATTGTTTACAGTACGGAAATGGGACGGAAAAAACGCCTGGCATGAGAGGGCCATAACCTTCACCATAGATTGTCTTTGATCTCGTCATGGCCATGGTGCCAAAGGTTCGACCATGGTAGGATCCTTGCATGACGATGATGTTTTGCTTCTTTGTTGCGTGTCGTGCCAACTTGACGGCTGCTTCGACTGCCTCTGAGCCAGAATTCCAAAAAAAGAACGTATCGAGTGATGCGTGTGGCATGAGTGGGATAAGGGACTCAATGAGCTGCAAGTACGGTTTATGAAATGCAATATTGACTTGTCCATGCACTAATTTGCCAACTTGTTCTTGCGCTGCTCGCGTCACTGCGGGATGACAGTGGCCCAAGTTGGTCACACCAATGCCAGAGGTAAAGTCCAACATGCGTTTGCCCCCCACAGAAGTCACATAACTTCCGGAACCAGACTCAAACACTTCAGTCGATAATCTGCCTATCCCCTTGGCGATGTGCTTTGTTCCGAAGGCAGCTAGTTTGGAGATACTCATTGATGCAATGCTCTAGAACGTTGCTCTCTGGAAAAAGCGAGATAGTTGATCGGGTTCGAAGCAAAGGTCGTGAGGGAGAGGTGAAACGGCTGATGAAAGATGGAGGCGACGCAAGGAAGGACTCTGTGTCTTGGACGGAAAATCATGGTGACAGTGGTGGAGTTTTGTGGTGCTTTAGCGCCCACCAATTGTATTCACTCTGTTTGAATAGGTTGCTGGGGTAGAAAAGCTCAATTAGGAAGGTCGTCGCAGTGAAGATCCTTATAGTGATACTTTACTCAAACAGGGTTCTATAACTCTATCTATTTACATTAACGAGTAACACATCACTGCCTTGTAATCAATTTTATCAGACGAATGAGATGTCCGAATCCGAACGTCCACCCACGCATCCTAGCATAAACAAAGAAATAAACGAGCGCGTAGTTCGAAATACAAAACGCAATGAAGATACTAAACAAGAGTTAGCAGTAATTCGAGAAAAGTACAAAATTAGAACATACCCAGTCGCCTTGTATCTAAATCCATGAGTGATGTGTATCGTCGCGAGATAATCATCTCCGGTTGTGTACGGACAGTAACCACACGCGGAGGTTGCTGTTGGGTTATCGAGATAGCCGACAGCACTTTGCAAGAATTGAGCTGCATAGTCCCCACAAGTCTGCCCCGCAGGCGGATTGAAGATTGCCAATTCGCTCTGAGCACATTGGACAGGGACGTTGTGCATCACTGAGCCCAGCACAGAGTGCAGGAACCACTGAACTGGCGAAAGATAATAGATCCAGTAACGCCAAAAGACTGGCATTGTATCATAAGGTCGAATAATACCAGTGAAAAGCTGAACCACGACAAGGAAAAACGGAATGACGTTGGAGATGACCGTATAGGAAGGTGCAAAAGCTGCAATGAACTGACCCCAACTGGCCAGGAACAGGTTGAAGAGCATCCACATGAGGTAGACATGCCCAGATACAGATGCTTGTGTGTAGAAACCTACCGGGAAATACCAGACCAAGAAATAGATCGTGCAAGCTAATATAGCGTAAGGAATCTCGCAAAGGATTTGCGCAGTCGCGAACGCTTGCCATCCATAAATTCGAGAAGGTAATTCTCGTGCTTCCCATATCATTCTATTCATAAAGAACTTTGGAATCGTGGCATTCATGACTGTGGCGGGCATAAGGACCACTAGAAACGCAGAGAACATTCGATTCTGCATATTAGCCACTGTATTGCCAAGCATCCAAAATGTGAAGCCATTAAAAATTCCGTTGAGGAGGAATGCATACATTTTACTATATCCATAAGCGGAATCCCGCCAGTAGTTCCTCCATACTCGCATAGTTAAAGCTTTTGTTTGTGTCGTGATGGAAGTTGCAAATTCTGATTGAACCACGTTCTCGTCAGCGAGTTCCAGATGTGATCGTTCAGACTCGATATGTTCGATATGCTCCCTGATTTCCTTAGCTTCTTTGCTCTCGCGCCAAACAGCCGGCCAGTCAACAATCGCACCATCTATCGATCCTGGTCCACGACCTGTACCGACTTCCAGCAAAAACTCAGCAGCATTGGCTGAAGGATCGCAGTGTGCACCTCTAGACTCAAAGTAATCGACCATAGTCTTGCAGTCTTTACCAAGTGGCCCAAAATAATAGGTCTTGCCTCCCGGGTTGAGGGCCAGCACTCGATCGAACTCCAAAAGAAGCTCTGAGGACGGTTGATGAATGGTACATATGATGGCCTGACCACTTGAAGCTAAGCGCCTCATAAATCTGACAATGTTGAATGCTGATTGCGAGTCCAATCCGCTAGTTGGTTCATCAAGGAAAAGTAATAAACTTGGTTTGGCACACAGCTCGACACCGATGGTTAATCGTTTCTTTTGCTCAACGTCCAGAGAACTAATGAGGGCATCTTGAAGATGTGTAAGTTCAAGAAGCTCGAGTACTTTGTTAACATATTCAACTTTCTCCAGCTTCGGTGTCGAGGCTGGCTGGCGAAGGAATGCACTGAACTCGAACGCTTCTCGTATCGTCGCTGTCTCGTCATGCAAATCCATTTGCTCCACATATCCAGTACCTCTGGCGAAGGATGCACCCAAAGGTTTGCCGTCCAGTAGTATCGAGCCACTAATATAGCCAATGCTATTGTTTCTTTGACTCAGCGTATTTAGGAGAGTACTTTTACCAGCTCCACTGGCGCCCATGAGAGCAGTAATCTCACCGGGTTTAGAGTAGCCCTGAACGTGGTCTAAAAGAAGTTTCTTGCCTCCCTGGTAATCCACGCTGTAACAGAGATCTTTGAATGTAAAGACTGACTCTGACTTTACAAGGGCATCCAGGGTTTCTGAACTATCAGATTCCTGCTTCTCTGCGATTTGTTCTTGCGGGGCTTCCTTGCTCTTTTGCGCTTTTTTGAATTGTAAAATAGAGGCACCTGCAGGCACGAACAGAAATACCTCAGAAGCAATTGCAGCGACTACGATATAGAAAATTGTATACCCTATCAGAATGCCAAGATTGCGCCATAAATGCGATCTGGAATATCCAAAAGATGTCTCGATATAAGATTCACCATTGACCACCAATGAGCCAGGAACAGATCCAGGTAATGAACAGGTTTGATATGGCAGAGCATAACCAGGCCCATACGGGACAATAGCGTTCGTACTACACTGTAGAGATGCAGCGAAGAACTCATTGGAAATGACGGCCTCGAAGGCGAATTGGACGGGATTGACATATGGTATCCAGGCTCCGAACCAGGGAATATCGTTGGCCATCGCTGTCAAGCTGATGACATAACCTGCATAAACCACAAATATATTGAGCAATAGTCCAGCATACCGTATAGCCTCGTTGAATGAGGGAGAAACACTCGCCAGCATCCTGTAGAGAGCAGTCAAGTTGAAAGTTGTAAGGTAGACAAAAAGTAAAAATATGAAGAACTGTGAGGCCGTTCGCTGCAAACTGCCCAGAAAATAAATCACAATGCTGAAAGGGATGACTTGAATCGCCAGTACAGGCACATCAGTCAGCACTCGTGCCAGCGAAACAGCTGATGGCCGATAAAAAGCAAACTCCTTGTGACGTGCGATGATAGGCCGTCCCATGACGGCAGAGCCAAGTTCAGCCAATTGAAGCCAACCATTAAAGAGAATAGCAATGAACAAGACACCACCTTTACTGAACGCCCCTGCAGTGTCATTCTTTAGGCCATAGAAGAGAGAACCCACAATGAGGGCATTAGAAAGAGATACAAACAGTTTGGTATAGAAGGAGACCGGATCACCTTTGAGAAGATCGACATTTCGTTTCGTACAGTTCCAGATCTGTCGAGGATAACTTACTGTGTAGTGAGATGTCTTGGACACATATTTACTTTTCGAATCTTGCACAGCAGACTTAAAGTCCTGTGCATCTATAGCGTGGCTGCTAGCAATTTCCTGCTCGTATTCACCGATCGCCATTTGTAGTTTCTCAAAGTGAGGGGATTGCCGGAAAGCGGCCTCCAGATCTTGCGGCGTGCAGGGAGTGTGCTTCTCACGGCCTTCTTGGAATCTTCTCTCAACGGGATCAGTCACAGCAGTCAAGAAGTCTGAAGTCGTTTGACGCGGAGGCTTGTAATAACCGAGTTCTTCAAAATAAGCTTGTGCATCAGAAGCTCTCCCGAAAAAAATCATTTTTCCACTATCAATCACACAGACCTTATCCATCAAGTCGTAAATAGTTTGACCGGCTTGGTAGAGTGTCGTTATTGTTGCTCGATTCGAGACGTCAGTCATGATTCTGAGCGAACGAGCATAATCCGCAGCAGTCGCTGCATCTAATCCTCGAGTCGAGTTGTCCCAACAAACCACACTGGATCTCGTTGCAAGTACTTCTGCGATACTGACCCGTTTCCGCTCACCACCAGACACGCCTCTCGTGTAGGCATCACCAACCAGAGTCTTGCGAGTATGCGAAATGCCAAACATCTTCAAGAATGCTTGCAAATACAATTCCACTTCTCCACGAAAACGCCTTTGTGTCTTGTTTTTTAATGCAAAGGACAGAGTCTGTTCCACGGTGAGTGACGGGAAATGCGTATCCTCTGATGGAACATATGAGACCTCCCCACGATAGTGTTCCGCAATATCTTCCGAAGAGATTCCTCCATAATTGACATCACCCAGGACTTTTGCAAAACCACCGCGTTGGTTGGCGATAGCTCGAAGCAAAGTAGAACAGCCAGCGCCTGGTCGACCAAGGACGAGCAACATTTCACCAGGTTTAACGAAGCCGTTAAAGTCAGATAATATATCTCGCGAAGGTGGCGACATCAGTCTGCCACCCGAGATGAAGTTAGCGAAAGCTAATAATTCCTGACCGGTGATCGTTCTCCAGATCGCTTTGGGAAACGTCTTGACTGTCGTGTTGCCAGGATCTATACCACGAACAGTCAAGTTTTTGAACACAACGCCGATCTTCTTTTGCTTTCTGCCAAGATTTTCATCTTTCAGCTGTCCATCATGCAAAAAGTCTGCCAGGTCGAAGGCTTCCTCGTCGTCCTGTCCGCCTGACACAATTGAGTGCTTCGTTACCTGCCGACGCAGTTCTTCGTAATCGTTTTGTGCAGAGGCAACATTGACCTCTTGACCAAGACTACCATATTCGTGTGCAAGCCCTGGATTGATTTCTGTTTGAGTCGCAGACGAAGCTCTCGAAGTCGAAGTCGAGCGCTCCAAGTAAGCTGAGCTCATCCTTGAGACAGTCAGTAACACGATAACCTGTATCGTACTATGTATGTAGCTTACGATAGCTGACCGCAAAAGCGCTTGTCAGAGGAACGCACTGGGTGTAAGAGACAGGATCAAAGGCGCCCGATCGTGGGATCGCGTCGAAGATTTTGCCTGTACGCCGGTGAGTCGAGCAAATTTAGAGTCTCGAATAAATCGGATCCGTATTCTGGATTAGTCAACACTCAATTACTCAGCGCAGCAAGATCTTCAGGCACAGCATATCGCGGAGAGCCACACCGAGGAAGTGTACTGCCAAGAATCCGCCCGATTGGGGAACTGGAGAAACGCCATTGCCCCAAGCATTGGGAAATGCAATTGTGAGTAGCTGAGGACGCTTGATAGGCGGATATATTCAGTTTAGGCGTCGGAGAGATCTTGGATCTGCTGCGTCATGTGGCTGCCACACCGTTTAGCTTCGTACAGTTTTCCAATGCATCAATTGTCTCATAATGCATCTTTGAAAAAGTGCGAGATGGTCGCGTCTCGAACACTCCTGGGTGTCTTCGAAAAGAAAAATCTATACACGTTTGCGTGACAAAACTAATTAATGTACTAGTAAAAAACTCGAGTGAACACAGCGGATTTGCCGGCACATCGGCTGCGCATGTATGTCCTTCATTCGCCACATCCGCTCGGGTGTCCAATCACATCACAGACAAATGTATGTTCAATGTGCTCGTTTCCAATATTAACGTCGCAATCTCAAGTCAGTTCTGTTCTAAATACGTTATACCAGTCTTTTTAACATGGAGAGCCCTTGTACTGCAACGGGTTTGCTTTTTCCATGGACACGATTCTAGAGATGTCTGAACATTCATTGTGCCATTAATTTTTGACTAGATTACGACAAAAATGAAACGCAAATGAAGTATAGTACAGAACCGATAGCAAGAGAGTACGTTACCTGGAATCCTTTGCCTCCATAAGAAGTGCTCGTACTGGCCGAACCTGTCGAGCCTGGGGCTGAACCTGCGGAACTGCTTGTTCCGCGCGTGCCAGCACCGTTTACTGTGTTCGTTGGTGACGACTCGGTGCTAGCACCACCTGCTGTATTGGTGCGTAAAGTTGACCTTTGACTGGCACCTGACGCAGACATGCCTGAATTTGTAGCTTGCATAGGGTCGGAGTTTTCAATTCCGAGTGCGGCCAAACCGGCAGAGATCGCAGCTGGTGCCGCGGTTGTCTGCGATTGAGCAAGCACGCCGGAGGCTCCCATCTCAGCGGCGCGAAGTGAGGCTAGCCTAGCGCCGGATGCTGTCGTTTCGGCAGCAAGGAGCTGTGAATCAACGGCAGATAGACTGGCAAGAACATCGCCACCGGCATTCTGAACGCCAAGTGCAGCAAGGCCTGCAGATATAGCAGCTGGAGCTGCGGTTGTCTGGGACTGAGCAAGCACACCGGACGCTCCCGTTTCGGCTGCACGGAGAGAAGCGAGTCTCGCACCGGATGCTGTCGTCTCAGCAGCAAGGAGCTGTGAATCAACCGCAGACAGACTGGCAAGAACATCGTCACCGGCATTCTGAACACCCAACGCAGCAAGGCCAGCAGATATAGCAGCTGGAGCCGCGGTCGTCTGGGACTGAGCAAGCACACCGGACGCTCCCATTTCGGCTGCACGTAAAGAAGCGAGTCTCGCTCCGGATGCTGTTGGTTCAGCGGCAAGGAGCTGTGAGTCAACGGCAGACAGACTGGCTAGGACGTCGCCCTCTGTGTTTTGACCTCCAAGTGCAGCAATACCACCTAGAGCAGCAATACCAACAAGAATAGCAGCTGGTGCTGCGGTTGTCTGCGATTGAGCAAGCACACCAGATGCGCTCATTTCCGCGGCACGAATAGAGGCTAGTCTAGCACCTGATGCTGTCGTTTCGGCAGCGAGGAGCTGTGAATCAACCGCAGACAGACTGGCAAGAACATCGCCACCGGCATTCTGAACACCCAACGCAGCAAGGCCAGCAGATATAGCAGCTGGAGCTGCGGTTGTCTGGGACTGAGCAAGAACACCGGAGGCTCCCATCTCAGCGGCGCGCAGTGAGGCTAGCCTAGCGCCGGATGCTGTTGGTTCGGCAGCGAGGAGCTGTGAATCAACCGCAGACAGACTGGCAAGAACATCGCCACCGGCATTCTGAACACCCAACGCAGCAAGGCCTGCAGATATAGCAGCTGGAGCTGCGGTTGTCTGGGACTGAGCAAGCACACCGGAGGCTCCCATCTCAGCGGCGCGAAGAGAGGCTAGCCTAGCGCCGGATGCTGTTGGTTCAGCGGCTAGGAGCTGTGAATCAACGGCAGACAGACTGGCAAGAACATCGCCACCGGCATTCTGAACACCCAACGCAGCAATACCAACAAGAATAGCAGCAGCTACGCCAGCAGCGTTTTGACTTTGACCAAGAGCAGACGATGCAGCGGCATCGGCAGATTGTAAGCTCGCGAGTTGTGCCCCTGTTGCAGTTGCTTCTTCGGCCATGATTTGAGTCTGAAGAGATGAAAGACTGGCCAAGCCGGCGTCAGAACCATCCATGAGTGCCGCGAGTCCGCCAGATATGGCGGCCGGTGCAGCAGTAATCTGGGTCTGAGCTAGAACCATAGACGCAGTAGCTTGAGCTGCCACAATCGAGGCGAGATGACTGCCACTTGCTGTGGACTCGGCGGCCAACAGTTGCGAATTGACGTTGGAAAGACTGGCAAGCTGATCGCCTGCGCCGGTAGTGTTGGAAGACGCGCCTCCGTAAAGTGCCGCAAGTCCAAGAGCGATGGCAGCAATAGCGTCTGAACCACGAGACTGTGCAAGAACTGCAGAAGCCGTTTGTTCTGCCGCACTAATTGAAGCTGCTTGTGACCCAATGGCAGTGGCTTCAGCACCGAGCAGTTGAGATTGAACAGATGCCAAAGCAATCAAGTTTGGATCAAGACTAGAATCAGTGCCACCGGTGTTGCCTAGCGCTGCCAAGCCCACGGATATGGCAGACGGCACACCCGAAGTCTGCTGGGCCGTTGCCGTAGCTTGAGACAGAACGGCAATAACGACAGTCTGTGCGTTCTGTAGCGAAGCAAGGGCAGCTCCTGTTGCAGTTGGAATTGCTGCGATGAGGTTGCTTTCGACTGCTGAAAGACTGCTCAAATCTGCAGCAGTCGGCGTTGCTGTGGCAAGTGCGGCTAGCCCAACGGCGATGCCAGAAGCGATATCAGCTGTCGCCGAGGCTGTATTGGTAGACAAACCACTCAAGATTGAGCTGATAACCATTTGCGCATTGGTAAGAGACATCAATTGAGGGGATTGGGCAGTGGCAGCAGCTGCGTTCACCTGAGATTGAACAGAGATCAAAGCTCCAGTGTTGATGCCAGCAGTACCGTCAGGTCGACTGCCCTGATAGATACCCAAAGCTGCTGCGGCCAGCTGAATTGCTCCAGTGGCTTGGCTAGCACTAGTGATGCTGGCCTGCAAGACACTTGACACACTGCTCTCAGCTGCTTGAAGGGACGACAGCTGGGATCCTGTGGCGGTAGCTGCAGCTGCAGATAATTGTGTTGCATATTGACTCAATGTCGATAAAGCAGCACTGGGGCCAGCCGTTGTGGCAGCTGCGATTTGGTAACCGGCTAGAACGGAATTGGCATTTGAGATGGCACTGCTGACAGAGGCAGGCATCGTCGTGCCAGATCGAAGCTGGTTTGCAATTGTCGACAAGGCATTCTCAGCTGCAATCACCTGAGACAATTGCTGACCGTCAGCAGAGCCCTGAGCACGGGCCAAATTTGCTTGCAAGGCAGGAATTGCAATGGTCAATTGATTCACATCCGCTGGCAACACGCCCGTAAAGTACGTACTTAGACTGTTGTTGCCTCCACATGCCTGAAGTGGGTTGCCGAAACAGGACTGGTCACACTCAAGGGTGGAGAGTATAAAGGGCAATTCATTACCGCAATAACACTCATCCTGGAATTCCAGACCATAGTAGATGTAAGACTGACTGGAACAGAAAGCCTGACAAACATCGAACGTCATGGCATCGCTAGTGGTGTTGACTGCATTGAGCACAGTTCTCGCAAGTGGCCAGTAGTCCAGATAGCAAGCAATTCGATTCGGTCCATTTTGTGGTGCCTGACTCGAGACGGAGTGAAACAAAGCCTGTAACACTATCACGATGCTGCTCAAACGAATGCAGAGCATAGTGTCGTGTGACTGACGGCGAACAGTCTGATGCTAGGTGTTTCGAGGGTGGGTAAATTTCTACAACAGATTTTATCCATTGCGAGCTACGTACGTACCTAGTCATGCACGTCAGCCCATTCTAGGTCGGAGAAGCGACTTTGACGTTGAATAGACGCACTAGAATGGCCCGTTTAAGCTTGTCTCGACGCCTGGAACTTCATCAATCTTTCTTTAGCTCTTAAAAGTGCCATGACGTGGGTGTGGAAGTTTCATGATTGGTCAATGTTCAGCCATCATCGTGGCCAGATTGGGAAATTAATTGCACAAGCCGTAAAGGTCGAAAGGTTCACAATGGCCTTCATTCTTCACAGATCCCCACAAAAAGTGTCATTGTTCCAGCATAGATATGTATGGTTGTGGCAGCGCAAGTCCGAAACAGTCCAAGAAAGAAGTGACGCAAAATTAAAGGTACAGCCTCACTTGAGTTTGGCAGGTTATATTTATACAGTGCCCGTACTAATCCTTCTCACCATGATAATCCCCAGTCTCCCAAGTATATATACATGAATAAATGCAACACGACAAGCGATTCACGGGCTTTCTTGATGACATCTTACATGGCCCTGCTATCCTTACACAAGATATACTAGCCTTTCAGACTTGTGTGCCACAGTCTTGTTAGCTGCGAATGCAAAAACGACGTATACCTACCTACACCACCGATTGTCACACGTGCCTCTTGCTCGAGAAGCAGTGATGATTTGCGCCTCTGTCTCGAGCCAAAGTCCGCAGCCATACGGGCTATTCTTCTCAGTGTCTCATAGCCTAATAGTATGAATGACGGGTGCTGCGAAATTTTTGACGTTGTTTCGACCGCCCAATCGCAAATACAAAAGACCTGAGCAGGTCTATAATACGAAAAACAGGGTCATGTATATATAGTGCCACAGCACGATATATTTTTGTTATCTTCAGCTTTTATCACCATTGTCATGATCGTCATAATGAATAGTAATAATGGCAACAATGGTACGGCCGCGCTACTCGTACTGATTCGTATGCTCGGGTAGGCAAGACAAAAGCATGAAGCAATTGGGCTTTTAATTGCTCCCCCAATGAATCCAATAGTGATACAATGCAACAATTTCACTCATAAAGTTCAAAGCCATTGAACTACATTTGACGAATGAGCATAGTTGTTGCTTCATCACGACTTGCGACACATCTCCTTTGTGACTGTTAGAAGGTCTCTTTCACAAAGTCTGGCACAAAAATTCCTCGTAGAAGACTAACAATGGCAATGAATGTCTCAGCCCCAATACCGAGTAAGCCCAAAGTTGGCACGGATTGAAGTTGATACGCTGTCAGGCTTAAAATTAGCCTTGAAATCTATATCGCCAGTCGCTAATGTGGTGGAGCAGAATAAGCATAGCAACTCTTTGCAGGTGAGCGTAATGTTACAGATCTATTAAATTTGATCCATTTGAAGCTTTGATCGGACTTCCAAGACTGATGTCGTTCATCTGTCGCTGCAAATTGCCTGAATGCATGAAATTAGCATAAGGATTGCGAGTGACCGTCGTGACTAGTGTGTCGGGGACGATTTTGCCAGACACAGATTTATGCGTATGGTTAAGCTCCATTGTGTCCGCCTTGCGCAATGAAGGCCTTGCTTTATTCTGCAACACGGGTGAATCACTCAGCTTTTTTGTCTTTGTGTTTCGAAGGAATGCTGAGGGGACTCGGTGGTAGATGGACGAAAGAGAACCCAAGTTCAACGATAATTCTTCGATCGTTCGAGGGTCGAAATTGTCAGATTGCAGTGTGATCGTTCGTCCTTCCCCGATCACTATTCGGCGTGCTGCTTTCAGATCAGTGCTGAGTAAGCGCCAGTACATGTAGCCTCGATCACGCACATCAGGCTGATCTGATTCTTCCGTTGCCCATTTCAGCACTTTTGGCACCAAATCTTGTCCCAAGGTCGGCCGTAAAATAAAAAGTTTGACAGTGGCAGTGAGGAGAGCTAGCTGAACTTCAGTCGGTTCTTCCAGGAAGGTGAATAAGAAGTCATCGAGTAGTTGACCAGCGTTTTCAATTCTGTCGGCATATTGTCCAATGATCCAGATCATGGCTGCCTTTGCTTCCGGCTCGTCGAGACTGTCCAGATGCTGGCACAAATCTGATATAGTGGACTCGTATCTGTTGGGATATCTTCTGAAAATGTCACGAATAACGACGGTAGCTTCCTGAACGACATATGTGACTTTTGTTGAAACAAGCTCCAGTAAGACTTCAACACATTGTGTTGCGGCCTCATCGATCTTGACAGCTAAACGACCAATAGAGCGCACAGATTTCCGAACAAAGTCTACGTCAATTTCTGTCGCATACTCTCGCAGTTCCGGTAGTACTTGTTCCACATTTTCCTTTGAGGCTAGCTTGACAATTATTTCCAGCTTTGCTAGCTTGACATAGATAGGGTCGTTGTACTTGCAGAAGAAGACCTTCACATCGTGGCGAAGGACTCCTGGCGCTTTCTGTAGAATCAAGTCTGTATTCCTCAACGCAACAAACTGGATTTCTGGAGACTTGGACAGTAGTGTCACCAAAGGCGGGGATATCTTCTTAAACAAGCCTTGGACTTCGTCTGGATTGGCAATGTAATTGCTCAAGTATAAGATGAGTTTAATGGCAGCCAGAACCACACTGGCATTGGCATGTTGAAGACGCGGCACAACCCGCTCTGAGATAACTTCTGCATCACCGGGCTCCTGTGGTATATAATACATTAGTGCCTCAAGAACATACGTTTGGCTCCACTCGGAACATTCAGTCATTGCAGCCACCAACTTGGTTGCAATGGTGGTGTTCAGATTGAGTCTCATGCCGTCTGTACGGTCGCAAATATCCATCAAAGAGACAAGGGCATTCGACACCACAGTCGAATTAGCATCACCAAGAAGATCGCGCAACATGTTGAGCAGCTCTTTATCGTCATCAACCAGTTGATGGTCGTGAGCATGCAGCTTTGCAACACAAATTGCTGATGTTTTCCGCACATATGGATCCGAGTCCACAAGCAGCCTCTTTAACGGTGTTACCAGGGCTACATTGATGTTCTTGACGTGGATGTAGGACATCGTTCGTAATGCAAGTGCCCGTATCAGAGGGTTGGAGTCCTGAAGGTCGCGAAGTAGTACTGGCAATGCATTGAGAGCTGAGTCCGGCCTAAACTTCGCGTAGTTAATCAAGAACAAGAAACACATCTTTTTGATTTCGATTTGAGGAATAGACATGCAATGGATAATATCGGGGAATAGAGACGACATATCGTTACTCATTGTCATGTTTGCGACAATCTTCTTAAGCACAATCCGCTTCTTGGCATGCGACTTATCTTTCCGGTCTGTTGCGGAGAGTTCGGCACGTAGCTCCTGTACTAAATGCTTCGTAAGTTTGGTGGAACACAAGCAAACCTGGATTGAGATATACCTTTGCCACGCTGAAAGAATTTGAGGTCTGATGACATGGCCGCAGTAGACCAGAGGCAAGCTACAATGTTGACGAGATGAAGTGGCTGCTGAACGCAGTAGACAATGTTGCGGTTGGCACGAAACAATTGCAACCCCACACATTTGACACTTTCTTTCAAAGTTTCAACCCATGCGCTTGCGCAAAACCGCATTCATTCAGAAGTGCCAGAGACAAGGCCCGTCGTGCGCACTAGTTATGTGTACTTGAAGTACGCTGTGCGACTAAACGGCACAGTAGAGCGGCGTCAGCTTTAAAATCGTCCGCTTTTCTTTCCTGAATTTCAGTAAGCCAGAGCTACTAGGATCAAGCTCAATAAGACAAAGCCACTCGAGAGCGCGCTGTATACGGTCCTTGGAGCAGCATATGAGTATAAGCTCGATCCGCCGCAAATTTGACGAATTACCACGAAGACAAAAAACTATCACGATTAGTTCAATTGTTGGCACGTTTACGTTCTTCTTTTTACTCGCCGCCATCTTTCATGAGAGGATTATTGAATATTTCAAACCTTTAGCAGAGCGTTACACAAGACGCCCTGGCGGCTTTCTCGTACCTTCTGTTTTACTCATCTTCGTGAGTATACCACCCCTCTTTGGGCACGAGCTTGTCAGTTTTCTCACTGGATTCGTGTATGGTAACTTGGGCTTTTTGATTGTTGTTATATCAACAACACTTGGAGAAAGTATCCTCTTCTTGTCGTTTCGGCACTTTCTCAAGGATAGATTGGCTGCCTTCAGGCTCAAATACGTGGAATATGATATTTTTGTCAGAGTGATTGAAGAAGGTGGTGCATATATGATATTTGCAATTAGATGCTCTGCAATTCCAAGTCACTTCTCGACACCACTTTTCGCTAGTATCGATGTCATCGAATACAAGGTTTGGCTCGTTTGTTGCCTGGCGAGCTGCTTCTCCCTGTACCCACCAGTCTATTTTGGTTGGCTGCTCAAGCGCGGTGAGTCTAGCAGCGCAACGCCGTGGCTTTTGTCTATCGCGGCCATCATTACTGTCTTTGTCGGAATATATATCTGGTCTCAGTACAGACAACACAAAGCGGCTTCTCATGTTGACGATCTGACACATGATCTTGAATCTGCAGAGATTCTCGAACAAGATGAAGACCGAGTCAATCTACTCAGTGGGACCGAGTCTCCGGAGCCGAAATGACCGAAGATGTACTAAGCTTTCCTTCCCAATAAACTTATCACTTAATTAAGGCTGTCACAGCTGACTTATCTTGACACGGTATTTACCAGCACATGCAAAGGACTGCATAGGAGCATGAGAAACTGGAGGCTTGCCATTAACCGCGTGTCTGTTGGTGCATAAACTACTAAGATTTTTTTGCCTGGCTGCAAGCTACTCAGTGTCAACAATTCTTAACATAAATCTTCTGCGTCAGGCTAATTAATCAATTTCAATGAACCCAATGACGAAGAGTGACTTCAATAAGACGTATGGACTTTCAATTTATTTATGCTAGTATATCACGCTCTCCAATTACTCATGCTCAATAATCATGATCGTCCACTGCCGCTTCTGTGCCATTGCGACATGTACGAGAAGTCTGTTTCTCCGCAGTTTGTTCAGTTAATGGTGGAGCTCTAACCTTCCAAACGTCATTGATTGAGCACAAAAGGTCAACCTGGTGATCTCAAGGGCGGTTTATAGCATGGGTTTCATACTTCGATCGAGTGTTGTTAGAGCAGTCAAGGCACCAAGCGTTCAACTTGCAAGGCAGTTGCGTTGGAATTCTACAGCAGAAGACATCGCAGCACAACAACATACTGGATCGAGAAGTGCACCGAAACCAACGGCAGAGACTGGAACCTCGACGCAAGATCCTTCTGGAAAACCTCAAAACAAAGGTCCAGAGCAAAACGCGTTGCCAGATTCTCAGCAGCAAAAAGCACCAGAACAAGAAGATGGTGAAGAAGGATCTACCAAGTACATGGCACACAACGAAGACACGGCCGGAGGAGAATTGAAGTCGAACAGTCCATTCAGGGCTGCACCAACAGAGAACAAAGTCGGGTAAGGTGAACTCATTTCATTGTAGAGGATAATCAAGCCTAATCATGTCATGTAGTGCCAGGACGATCGCTCCAGATTTGGAGGCTAATGAACGCAAGTAAAGCAGATTCATGGAAGTGCTCGGGCCTAATGCAAAGATGCACTGTCTAGTGAAAGAATCGACATGCATCTCAAGAACGTTCCCCCATTGGGCAGCCAGTCATGACATGCTAAACGGCAGGAGATACCAGACTCGGCACTTATTCCGTAATGATGATTAAAATGCCAGAAACACGTGGCCGTTCGTGAATCATTGCTTTCATGTTACACACGCATCTCGAGCACCGAGACCTTGTTCATGCGCTACTAGCGCGTGCTATTCCGTGTCTCCTTGACATTGGCCCTATAGATCAGTCCTTTCGCCTTTATAAAAGCATCTAATCCTTCTAACCCCTATCTCCACGCTACACTTATCCTCCTCAAAAACAAGAAGCCCTCCTGCGCTCCAGCAGAATCTGCTTTCTAGCCAAGGCTCGACATTCACCACTCAGACAAACCCCATTAGCACTTGATATAATGCTCAATTACGATGCTGATGTAATCGTGATGGTGCCTGAACAATCACTTCCTCCTAGTCCTCCCATGTCACCATCTTCAATCGATGAGAACAAGACTATACTCTCAATCATGTCAACCCTCCGTCAAGAAGCGAATGCTATCCAGTTGCTGGCATCTAGGATATCCTTGTCAAAAGAATTACAGGCCAACTTTGTCGCGGCCGTCGCAGCGCTCAATTCTGCCCAAAAAGTCGTGGTCACAGGAGTAGGTATGGCTTTCACGATGTCTTGTTTCGTGCCGCATCCAATACTGACTGTTTTTCCAGGCAAGAGTGGCATTATAGCTAGAAAAGCAGTAGCAATGCTGAGATCACTTGCAGTTGTGTCTGTCTTTTTGGATGCGACTGAGGCTCTTCACGGAGACTTGGGCTTGGTCAATGAAGGCGACATTGTCATCATGTTGTCCAACTCTGGGCAGACGAGCGAATTGCTACAACTCATCCCGCATCTTGCGCTTCGCAAAATCAAGTTGATTTCGCTGTGCAGCAGTCAAGACTCCCCGCTCGGTCGCGCAAGTGATATCTGGATCGATACCAGTGTTCCCTCGGAAGCCACGCTCAAGTTTCCCGCACCAACTTGTTCCACTACTTTGAGCCTCGCCGTGGTTGACTCGCTCTGTATTGCTGCGGCTGAGCACAAAATGCTCGGGAAAGCTGAATTCACTTATAATCACCCTGGTGGTGCAATTGGCAGCAAGCTAACTCAGGCTCCAAGCCCGACCGCAACTTGTTGATATATCAACAAGTGAGAGGAAAAAAGAATTCTTCAAAAACAATGACAACACAAGACTTTTCTGGCGCGCAATAAGGTTTACTGGTTTTTTAAAATGGTTGAAGCGATTGCCCGACGTATAATATGAATGAATTATTTATGATTACCATTAATTTTTTCCTCCCGAGTCAGTCATAGAGGTCTACATCTTCTTGAATTCTTCCCCTTACTCTTTATTTTGGAGCTTAAATCATATATCATGTACGAAGGTTGCAAAACGTTTACGACAAAACAAATCACACCATTGAAATGTATTGGGTGTATGCTCTTGTTTCTATATGGATACAATCTCGTGTAGCGAAAAAATCTACACACATCATTTTTCGCATCAATGTGCCAATGCGCTCTCTACCACTACGGGGCGCGCACAGTGATCTATTCTGGCAAACTGCAGACTTGATTTTGTTCGTGGACATATTTTTTGGCCAAACACATCAATAATGTTCCAGACAATGTGCTTCATCCGGGAGCCACGTCCCGTGCAATCTGTACGGCACACCAGGTGCACACCCAATTGTGCGAGTCGTGGTGGATCCATACGGGCTGTCGGGGCAAGACCAAGCTTTGCCCTTTTTATCACCGCACTGGCCATAGACGGTGAACTTTTCAGACTTCTCAGGATCCGTATAAGTCAATGTAAGACTGGGTAACATGTGAGAACAAGTGCCTCGAATACACTCGAGTTTCACTTGAGCCACCAAGAGTTGCGTCGAGGTTTCGATACACTCTGCATACATGTTGTTGTCAAAGTGATTAGTTTGTCGAATGTAAGAACATTTGATGTTCGAGGACACGAGATCAGCGACTGCTGTGTTTGGGTGACAACAGTGCTTGTTAGACATTTTTGCCGAGACGAGACTGCTGGCAAAGAGCAAAATCAAAAACTTCATATTTGCTGGGGTATAATGACTTTGTGCATTGATCAGCTCTGATATATATGTTCCCTCATTTGCGTAAAGGGGTCAAGGTCCGATAAGTAGATGGGTTTCTTCCAGGATACTGAGCATGTGTGATGCGTGGGATTGTGCATGAGAAGCAGAACAAGACATGAAGTCAGACTCTTTGAACACGTGCTAAATGCTTTTGGCACTTGTTGTCCGACCTTATTGTAGCAAGAAGGAATGTGGCGGCCGAATCAAAGGTTCGTGTGCAATGAACTCTTTCCTGGGCACCTGCGGCAACTGATACGTGTTGCAAAGAGCCCAATTGGAGAACCACGGTTGCATCAGTCATAAAAACTATGCGAATTTTACAAAGTGTCGAATTGTGCCGTTGGTGGAAGGCCAATGACAGTCTGCTCAAGAGGGATCTACCTCTGCGGGAGTGGCTGACAAGGGTATAGCAACAGGTGCATTCCTGTCCTGGTGACGTGCCTGCGGAAGCTGCGTGTTTGGATGAGGAGAATGTGGGAGCGGCATAGGGACTTGTTGCATAGAAGAATTGAATTGGTCGTTTGAGGAAAGCGCGACTTGCATCATACCTGGATGATATGGCACGCGTCGATATCCGTCCAGACCTGTTCTAGTATCTTGGCTGGCGCCGTGTGGTGCAGGTATTGTCATGCACTCATACTCGTGAATCTCCCCATTAGCTCTGCGAGCCTGAAAAGACCTCAAGACCTCCCAGCCGCCTCGCTCGTTATCGTTCGCTCTCGACAACTCAGTAACTCCAACAAGGGGTTTGTGTATTTTCCAATTTTGCCTCTTATTTTGAAACCAAATCTGAACAGTCCGTGGAGCCATATTCAGTTCTTTGCCGATCTCATTCCGGAGTTCAGTAGACGGAAAATACGTGTATTCGAAAATCTGAGTCAAGAGCTCTAGTTGATGTGGACTAGCCCTCTTTCGCTTTGCTTTGGTCCCAGGCGGGTTCGGGACCTGATTCATGTAGCCTGCTTGCGGATGATGATATGGGGCAGCCATTGGGTCATGATAGTATGGCTGTTGACCATGAAATGGGCGCTGTGAGTATGGCGCCTGGGCTTGACCATTGAACTGCTCGATACTCTGAAAGCCAGCTGGCATAGTCGATGGCGCTGCCGGCGTGCTCTGTGATTCGGGCAGTGTCGCATTTGTGGCCAGAGTACTGAGCACATCTCTTTCAGAAGCTTCTTCTGTAGGACTGGCTGCGACTCTATCGTCACTACTACGTGCGTCATCTCTGTCCGAGGCATGATCTTCACTCGCTTCTACCAGTGCATCGTTGTATTTCGGTGAAAGCTCTGTGCTTACAGCATCTACTATCGCAGGGTCCAGGTTTTCCAAACGATCAACGCTTGGTGCTTCCACTGTAGCGTCTTCTCGATGCATTTTGTGTTCGTTTAAGCGACACAGAGAAAAAAGGACAACCTTTGCGACGAGAAGACTTAGAAAAGAAGGGTCCCGCACATGAATATGCGGCAAAGGAGGCAGTCAGACAGCACTCGCGCAGACTCTAGATATCGCTCGGATTAGTTCGGCCACTGTTGCAAAGTGCACGTCGTTGTGTAAAAGTGCATCACAGAACAAGGACAAATGCAGGACGGGAGTAAATTGATTCTGGCGTAACTCATTTCTATCCTTTGCCCCCACACAAGAACTGCGCCATATTCCCAATGACACCAAGTAGATAGCCAGCGGGGACGTCCATCACCACTATTGTCTTAGACTCTCTGCACAAACAAAATGAACCTTAGTGGTCTCTTTCGCAAGTCTCGACCTATCATCTCCCTCTTGTATCTTATCCGTCTTGCCGAGAGCTGTTTCAACATTCTGATTATATCGTAGTCACTCGCCGAGTTCCCAGCCATCATTAGCTGCACTGAAAGTGCTCAAGGATGTCGAGCTCAAGAGAGAAGAGGAGCAGAAGCCCATCACACTCGAGGTTACTGAAGAAGCACCTACCGCCACTCAAATGCAAAATATCATTGAAATCATTGGTGAGAGCAGAATAGGCGATCTTGTTCCAGGCGCTATAGGTAAAAGCGACGCCATAAAAATGGTAGACAAAGATGCAAGTCAAGTCGCAAGACCAATTGTCGTTGACTGGGCAAACGCCCGGGTTGTTCTGGGTGGTGATCGTGCTAAACTCAAGTCTCTCCTAGACACGATGGGTTGATAGTTCATCAAAAATGCCAGACGTGATTGATATGCTTTACACATTATCTTGGACATTCAGTTATTCTTGCTATCTTAGAACATGCTGACGTGGGACTCGTGTCTGGGGAGTCGGGTCGAGGTCATGTATTACCACAATTCACAGAATCTCGAGAGTACATAGAAGCTCGACAGTACATGATTCAATCTTTGACTTTCGCGCAAAGCTCTACAGTACATGATTCAATCTTTGACTTTCGCGCAAAGCTCTACAAAGGCATGGATATGTCCTTTTCTATGCCATCTATACATGTTGTTGGTCAATTCTTGCCTAGATTAGCACATCAGTAGTGAGGTGTTCTTGCATTTCCCGCTTGTGCCATTATCGTGCGTCGCTGCAAAGCCAAAGTGGGGCAAGTTAGGGTATCAACCCTGATTCTAGGTCAGGTTGCCAAGTATTCATTTCTACATGCATCGTACCTGTGCTCACCTTCATTGATGAATGAAAATGGATTAAAATTATTTCTGCTAAAGCAAGCAGATCATCCTTGTCTGTGATATATGTTTCGAATATTGATGGTGGCTCTCAATAGCAAGAGCTGGAAAATTAAATACAAAATGTCCAGGGGTTAAACAGCCGAAAACTTCCTTTGTTCGCGCCCAGCATAAACGGGGTAAACGATTGTGGGCGGCGCACAAAGATGTTGGCAAAATGTGGAAGGCAATTGACACACGTTTTCCAATTTAGCACATGGTATATGGCAGATGACTCACTGAAGACCGATACTTTGGAAGTAGCTGTGGTAACAGTCAAGATGCGTGTTTCCTTAGAATAATGCGCGATAACAGAAGTGGCCAGTTGCAAGGAATGAGTAATCAGGAGTCTTCCCAGCTTGTCTACTAAGCCACACCTTCCACCTCCACCGCAATTGGTCAGCCACATCTGTCTCCACTCAACACTCGCAACGGTGATTCGATTTTCGCTCGCAAGTCCTAATTTCTTGTGTTTGCCATACTCATGGCCGAGATAAGTCTTCCTCATTATCACTTTCCCTCTTCGCCTCGCGCTGCCGCAGAGTCGCGTCCTCATTTGTACACGTTCTCTCTTTTTTCTGCTCAAAGCGCACATGTCCTGCTACACATCCACTTGAGACCTCTGATACCGGGCGCTTGAAAGGAGGCTGCATGGCCGACGGCCCTGGTCGCATGGCCGCCATTGTTCAGCACTCCGCCCGCGATATACCGCCGGACCTGACGACCGCCGGCGCAATAGAAGTTCCAACAGCCCATACAGAGACTAGCGTCTTGGCAGAAGTAAGTGAATTCGTTTAAGCTTCATCATCAATTCCTTTCTAACCTTCGCAACCAGTTCCTGTCAACCACTGGTATGCTACAAAGCTCGGGAATGCTCCGAAAAACTGCCTAGCTTACGCGATCTAGGTCCAGAGGATATTTACCGACCGGGTTATGTTACGAAAAACAAGAAAGGCATCATCTCCTTGGACTTTTTACGCAAGAAGAAGACTCCTTCAGATGCTGTACAAAGGGTAGAGACACGTCACGCCTTGGTCCAGCCCAAAGTCACGCCGGATGGCAAACAATACCATGAGATCAAGCCACTACAATCATCCCTGAAGCACCCTTTCGAAGAACAGCCCAAAGGGGCCTCTCTACCAAATTCTCTCAGACAGTCTAGCACCAGTAGTGACAACAGCCATGTCATTGGCACCGAGCCCGTTGTCGTTTTATCCACTAATGAGCATGTTCATGCCATTAGTACAGCATTGCGTTCACCAGAGAGCCGAAGGCAGTTGGAACAAAATCGTGCCACGTATGCTCTGTCAGCAACACAATCTAGACTACATGAAGACTTGAGAGCTTTAGGAAAGGATACAGGTGTGCATCTGCGCAATCATGATCGAAGTGTGCGCCGCTCAGAGGATTCGAATTATGCAAGCGAAGCGCTTAAGCAGCCAGCTTTCGTTAGGACATTTCTAGACACAGACTCAATCCTACAGAGTTCACCACCGAAATTCGAGACTCAAACAAGCCTGCGCCACGATGAGCAGCATCTACGCACAGTTTCTGAGGATTCACCTCAGACTTGTACTGTTTCGGAAGATTCAGCCGACAGGGGCCTCATTCTTCCTCGTAAGTTGCAGCTACAGAAACCTGGACAGCCTGCCCACGCCCTAGATTATGAGATTGAGGAAACTCAAGATGGGCACATTGGCGAGTCACAGTCCAACCATCAAGGACACCGTGATAGTAATCCCAGTGTGCTTCCTAGTGTCCTTCAAGCATCCTATGCAACTACTCGTGCAAGTGAGCCTCGAAGTGTCACCGGACGATTAAGAAAAGCGCCTGCCGCACAGCATGTTGCCAAGGCAAAAGACGAAACTGGTCCGCTCATGGCTCCCCAAGCGCCGATACCAACACGAGGTTCGTCGGCATCTAGTTCATTCAGTGATGTCCTGAGTTTCGGACAGTCGGATGAAGTTCCTCATTTCCCGGCGCTCCCTCGTCATCATCATCACCCTCAGCCATTCCAGCATCACGGATATAGTGATCAGACTGCGCTGGCACCTGCTGCAATGATCAACGGCAGTCCGCCCACAAGCACCGTGTCTCTTCAGGAAGTCAATGCAGTCTTGGAAGGAAAGAATGCAATTCTGCAGGAGAAAGTACATATCTTGGAGGGTCGAAATCGTCTCTTGGAAAATGCTCTTGCTGCACTCATGGCGGAACGTAACACACACTGATATTGGGACACGTCACGACTGTACAACTTTTCTGGAATTCCGCCTTTGTATTATTATTACATCATCATACGCAATAGCAAAACTAGTGCTTGAGATCGTATTCTTACCTTCCCATTGGCACATGCACATCAATTTCTAACAGCCAGAAATCTAAGATACGATACAAGTATGTTAGTTTTTTTATTTACTTTTTTGTTTATCAACTTATTATATATCTTATACCAGAAATGCACAGTTTTACTGCGAGTCCTGCAAGTACTTGGATGCATCTTGTCTAGTCTAGTCCACTTGATGAAAATGTAAGTCTTCGACGTAAGTAATGTACATTGTTGATAAGTGACAAGAAGTGTCATGTCGTAGAGTACTCTAACGGCTGCTTATATCGTCTCCAGACCTAAAGCTTAAGTATGCGTTGCACTTTAGAGAGCACCATGGCCAATTGTGTGGCTTATTTCTGGCAAAGTGCATCACAAACGACGTCTACACAAACAATCTCCCGCACGAGCAGACTCGCGTCCACTGGTTGTCTGTACAGTACCTGCGTGATTTAGACATAGCTGGGTGAGTGGTTCTCAATTCCAGCATGTCTGTAAGCAAGTCGCGTTTCACTGTTGCAAAGCTCGATGCTGGTATGGCAATACTGTTGACCAGCGATCATCATCTCATTGAATTTCCGTCATTACTGCTGCCAGCAGGAGTCGCTGCAGGATCCATCATCGACTTGAATGTGGCTCAAAATGTGACAAAAGAGAAGGAAGAATCAGACAAGTTTGTCGCCTTGCAAAACGATATTCGCAGTCTTTTCGCGACACATCCGCCATCTACTCCTGAACTGAGCGTTCGAAACATGACACAGACGAGTGTTGTACTCGAGTGGAATCTGCTAGACCTTGCTACAGCGGAAATGAGAAGCTTGTCCTTGTATAAAAATGGCTCAAAGTTGGGTAAAATACCCAGTGCGACGACAACGACAACGAAGCTCTCGGGTCTTGCACTAGATACTGATTATGTGTTTCAACTCGTCTTGAGGACGACGGCAGGAGTTTACAAGTCGAATGAACTCAAAGTCAGGACACACAAGATGACAAACTTGACGGGCTTGAATGTATGTCTGTCGAATGTTAGACCGGAAGAAGCACAGCGAGTAGCAGACGCTCTGGCACGTATTGGCGCCAAAGCGCCACACGACAAGGTCAGGATTGACACGACACATTTCGTGACCAATAGGGGTGTTGGGGAAGAGTATCAGAAAGCACAAAACATGAATATTCCAGTAGTTGTGCCTGACTTCGTGGAGGCTTGTGAGAGCGAAGGGCGGCTTATGAGAGTGGGCACTTATTATTTAGACTCTGATCCTTCGCTGCGGACAAGACGACCTGCTCCAGCCACATCAGCACCTGCTGTTGCTCCGATCACTAGTACCGGACCACCGGGGACTTCCGCGAGCGAGCCAGTAGGTGTCATGGCGTCTGATGTACCTCCAGAAATTGCGAATCCGATAGCTGATTCAGATCAGAATGGTACTGAGAAAGCACAGAACGCTTCAAAAGATGGCAGTAGCTTAGCAACGGGAATCGTGAATGTCGCAAAACAAATCATTGACAGGGCAGAAGATGGACTTGAGAGGGCAACAGAGTTGCTACAGAGCCAGACCCGCAAGGAGGGCGAAATTGATCAAGCTGAAGAGTCAATGGTGTCTCCTGCTGAAGTTGCACCAACACTATCTACCACTAAGGAGGCTGTGGAGCCTCTTGCAGAAGCGAGGGAAGCCGTCACCGATCTTCCATCTCAGACACAAAATACGGTAGAGCAGGAAGCAGGATTTCCGCCATCAATGGGACGCCCGAATGGAACAGACGAGATGGAAGATGTCGCCCTGTAGAACTATACCTTTCTATCTTTTCACTCCTGTTTCTATCCGTGTTACTCTGACATCTTGATGAGCAATTTCCCTGTCGAGGCTCTGCCCTCGAGTGCCTCGTGCGCCTCAGCAACTTGATCGATTGGGTAGGTCTTGTAGATGGCGACCTTGACGCCCGCCCGCAGTTGAGCAAAGAGTTTGTCTGTGAAATAGGTGACTTCTTCCGGAGTGGCGAGGTATCCGAAAAGCTGTGGTCGTGCCAGTTTGAGACACTTGGGAGTCAATTTGAGGATTGAAATATCGGGCACACTTCCGGATCTACATGACGCGTTAACGTTGATTGTATGTCTAAATGGTGGGAGCACATTACGCATTGCCAAAGGATGCCATGAAGCCTTTTCGACGAAGACATTCGAGAGAGATATCCCACGTCGATTTGCCGACACCGTCAAGCACGAGATGCACGCCTTCAGGGACGATTTTCTTGACGCGCTCAACGACGTTCTCCGTGGTATAATTGATGACGTGCTGTGCGCCAAGATCCGAGGCAATCTTGAGTTTTTCCGTGGTCGCTACACAGGGGGAATTAGCATGACTTGCGAGGACTGGACGCGCGGGTCTCATGGAGGTTGAAGGAGTCTGGACGTACATGCAGTAGCAATGATGTTGGCACCCAAGTTTTTCAGGATCTGCACGAGCCAGCCGCCCATTCCACCGGCAGCAGCATGAACAAGAACCCATTCGTCTTTCTTGACTGGGTAAGTCTCTTCCACGAGTGTGATGGCAGTGAGTCCCTGGATGAAGCTGGCGACTGCGAGCTCGTCGGAGATGTCCTCCGGGATCTTCACGGCAGCGGTGGTGTCAATGAGGGTATATTGAGCATAAGATCCCGCGCTTGCAGAGTAGACGACGCGATCGCCTTTCTGGAATGGTGATTCAGGACCCACGGAAATGACACGGCCAGCACCTTCCTTGCCCAAAGTCATGGGCAGAGCGTGCGCGTAGAGGCCCTTGCGGAAGTAGGTGTCGATTGTGTTGATGCCGGCATAGCTGTTCTTGACGAGTGTTTGAGTGCCTACTGGACTCGGAATTGGAATTGTAGCCAGCCCGAGGACTTCTCTGCCGCCGGTTTTTGCGATTCTGACAGCCTGCATTTTGGTGCACTACTTGTGCTTCTGCGTCCTGTAGTTGGAGCACTTATTTTACAGCGTCGATACTGCATGATGCATCTGAGATTGGCGGAGACGTGGAGCGGCTGAGCGGCAGGGATTGCTAGATCGGAGAAGGAAAGTATTAATAGCAGGGAGAATGTGATTGGTGGAGAGGGCAACGGAGACTTTCTTCACGCTTTTCCGCCGTTTCGCTGCTGCTGCTTCTGCTTCTGCTGCTGCTGCTGCTCCACTGCCGCGGTAAATTCCTTTTCCCTCTCGTTTTCTTAGTTGCATGCTTCACACACTTTCCCCTCATGTTTGTTTTTCCCCTGACGATTGCACCCATTGATAGCCTGTTTTTGGAGATGAATGCAAAATGGTACAAGTAGATGACAAGTCTAGATAGAATAATAGACGACGCACGTTGCGTGCAATGCTGGGATTTTGAGGCGGACTGGGCGGTGAATTTCAGAGCTGCCACCCGGAAAGGAGTTTCCAACCTTTTGACGAATCTTCTCTTTCGCCAACTGCTGCGTCTTTGCTAGCAGCACAGTTAAACCACCTTTCTGCATCTCCCCTTTCTCTGTCATCGTTTCTCCGCTGCAATAGTCCTGCCTCTCGACGCTCGACTATCTTAGCCCCTTCCCATCTTCCACTAATACCGCAATCCTGAGCGATCTCGTCTTTTCCCTCGTCGCTCGCTAGCTGGCACACATTCGTTTCTCGCCTTTTTCTCGCCTCTAGACGCTTCCGCTCTGTACACTGTTGAGCACGCAAGAACCGCTTGGACTGTTTTCGTGTCAACCAGTATTGCACCAAACGAGCAGAAGCAAAGTGAAACTCGAGAAAGCTTGATCTTTGTATCCAAGTTTTGAGCTGCGCTCGCAAGGCTGACTCAATTCACCTTGCGATTGGCTCGGTCATCGACACTCCTTCAACCATGAGTCACCAGGAAGAGTACAGTAATAAACTCAGAATCCTGTCGAGTACGTCATGATGAAAAGTCTGATAATATGGCATTGTCACTAATCACAAATAGTTGGCAGTAATGCCATCTCTGCATTTTTCTCTTGGAGATTGAATGCTTCACAGGCTGCAGATGTGACTTTAGTCTGGCGCTCCCATTATGATGCCGTTGCTCAGTATGGCATTTCCTTCAAGTAAGCGATTTTGGACAAACACATGCTTCGTTTTGACTTGCGTTACTGACTCTGCTCTAGATCTGACACCTATGGAACGAACCGATTCAGGCCCACTAGAGGTACCCACTACACTTGCATCCATCTTTTTGTACTCGGTCCTGACGAAGTCTAGTTGTGCGCACAGTCGATGAGGCAGCTGCGAATGGGGCTGGTTATGATTACATCTTCGTCTGCATCAAAGCTCTCCCTGATATTTACAAGTTGGCGGATGTTATTCGACCAGTCGTGACACCCTCACACACTTGTATAATACTCAACACGACAACAGCCATCGGAATTGAAGCAGAATTGATTGAGATGTATCCTCGTAATATGGTGCTATCCCTCTGCTCTGGTATCGATCTGTCACAGACTGGTCCGACCGAATTCGACCATTACGGTGCTCAGTCCGTTCACATCGGTGCTATACGACAAAACCCAGCACTACCTCGAGAAGTTCAACAAGACATGACTGAATCCCTAACACTAACACTCGAAGCTGGTGCTGTTGAATGTACTACAACAGAAAGCATAGAGAAGTGTCAATGGGAACGACTTATAGGGTTGATTGCGTTTCACCCCATCTCTGTCATACTCAAGGAACCCAATCATTTAAAATTAATGGATGATGTACATACCAAGGAGCTCGTCAACAACATTCTTGACGAATGTATTGCCATCTGTAACGCTCGCCAAATATCCTTTCCATACGATTTCAAGGCTCGAAGTATCAATGCTCTCATGAATCCGAAGGAACCAAAATCAAATATGTATCAGGATTTCCTCGCTGGTCGCCCTTTGGAAATTGAAGTATACCTTGCAATTCCGATCAGCTTTGCTGCCGAGGCCAAATTAGATGTTCCGTATCTCAAAAGTACCTATGCACTACTGAATCACATCAATAAAGTCAATCAGCAGAAAGCCACAACACCTCTCAGTCCTACGAGTAATGGCAGACTAGTGCCACAACTTACGGGTCAGAGCACAATGGGGCAATCGAGACCCTATGTCCACCGGAACTATACTGACGGGGCAGCAATGAATGGCGGGCGTGCTATGTCGATGCATTACGGGCCACCGACAAATTACAACAATGGCTATGGTCGGGCGCCTCCCGTTGCGCAACCTAGGCGAATGCCGTCTCAACTCCCACGCCAAGAGTCTCTTGAAAATCTTCACGAATTCGCAGCTGTAGCCATGTATGGCGACTTGTTGCCACCACAGGATGGCTATGCTGCCACAGGTCGCGCGCCTGCCCCACCTAGAGCTGCCAGCTCGCAAGGATATTATCCTCCAGCAAAGGCACAACAGCCCCGTCAAGGCGCACTCGCAAAGATGGGCAAAAGAATGGGTAATATGAGAATGTCGAGTCGTGGAGGCAAGGACGCTGACTTTGACGATGATGATGACGAGGAGGCATATGTAGATGCACCCGTTGCTGCCCGTGGACCTGCTATCGACCCGGATCAGGTGGATATGCTCGCCATGACTCGTCGTGGCCGCAATTCGGCCATGGCCACGAGGCTGGAGGCTGAGCGTGCAGGGTCGGTCACGTCTGGCCGTCCAAGAATGCGCCAATCAAAGTCTTCCTCGCAGTATCTCATGCACGATATACCGAATGTGCATGATTCAATCACGAACTCTGCCCTTTTCGGCATGGGTGATAATCGTTATGGCACAGTTGACAGTCGTTCACTCGTAAAGGAACAGGAAAGGCTAAACTCGATGCAGTCTGCACGTCATCCTTCTATGCTTTCCTCCCAGCAGAGAAGTTATACTGGCGGTGTACCACAGAGACAGCAAAACGGCCCCCCAAATTCAATGGCCAATGGTCGTGGACCGTTCCCGCCAGATGGATACCACCGCCCTAGTGGACCAAATGGTTCTTTAGCTTCATTTCGAGGACAAGCACCGCCAATGCAAGATCAACAACACATGGCAGCGCAGGTCCTCGATTATCCGGCAAAAGTCATGGATCGAAATGCCGTGGCAACGAGGTCAGTGACGGGGTCTGCGTCTGCCTCGTTTGGCAGTCTAGGAAATGGGTCAGGGAGTCATTCATCATCAAGCAGTCGGGATGAGATTCCAGCTCCACCACCGCCCGTGCATCGGTAACGGCTACGCGTAATTATCAAGCAAGTCATGTCGTAACGAAGTTTTATTCTAATCAAAGATTGCTCGGCAGAGCAAGACTATATCCATTGTATAATTTGGAAGGAGAAAGATGTGCACAAAAGGTTTAGCCTCATAGAATGGAAACAGCAATTTTTGAGATTTGATAGCGGTAATTCTCCCTAAACCTTGCGTTGCTGCCTTCATGAAGAGACTTTTTTGTTACAAGTAGCTCATCTATCAAGGTTGTTTTTGTCCGTCCATTGTGTGTATAAAACCAGCTCAGTACGGCTATACCACGGTGTTAGCCGCAACTCCTTTTTGAAACACTTGTCAAAAACAAGCACTTACCTCGATGAGATTCAACTTGTGACCCAGATGTACGGCATGCGCGAGAATAGCACCGACTGCGGCCAAATTGATGATGCTGGAGACACTATGAGCGATTGCGAAACACGTATTGAGTGCTCTCATGTCGTCGCTGATTGATGCATCCGTATATTTTGTACCGGTTGCACGTTCCAATTTATGTCTTTGATTCATGATGCCCTAAACACGGAATCAGTCTTCTTCTTCTTCTTTTTTTCGATCGGGGG
>DF820101.1:857-18389 GCA_000836195.1 Taphrina populina JCM 22190
AGGGCTCCGGTCACCGAAAAACCAGTAGCTGCTCGTCAGAGCGTCAGGGAGAGTTCCTCGCGCAAACGCAAGCAACCGTAAGTTCTCCAGGTACGTGGTATAATCGAGTCTTACTCTGTCTAGAGTTCAATATGGCTACAATTCAGTCCTTGACGCCACGGCCGAATTAGAGGGTTTGGCTTATCGGCCTTCAACGACTGAGAATCGGGAAGTATTCGACACGCTATTGGCGCTAGTTAGCCGATTGCTAGGCGACCAATCTCGAGAGGTCATACGATCTGCGGGCGACTTGATTCTCGAAGTCCTGAAAAATACAACTTCTACAAAGGAGGATAAAAAGAAGGAAATAGAGACTGCCATCGGGGGCGGGCTCTCGGAGGGCGATTTTTTGCGGCTCTCTCAAATTGCAACAAAAATTACAGACTTCGACGAGACAGATGAACAACGAGACAGGGACGAGGATGGCGAAATGCTGGATGAGGAGACTGGTGTTGCCGTCATCATTGATGAAGAGGAGGGAGCCAACGACAGTGACGAAGACGAGTCTGGAAGCTCTTCTGGAGAATCGGTATACGAAGAGGCTGATATAGAAGCAGATGGTATAGATAATGAAGACGGGGTCTTATTCCAAGGGAAAACCGAGACAATTGATAAAGATAAGGTCAGCGCGCTCGAGATTGATGGGTTTTGGCTGCAAAGGAAAATCGCTTCCGAACATCCGTCGCACGCCGATGCTCATATGATAGAGGCAAAGACGACTCAATCATTCGATCTGCTAGCCGCTCCGATTTCGATAGGACAACTTGAAAATGATCTTATGGACTTGTTTGAGTACGATAAAAATCAATTGGTTCAGATCCTGGTGAAGAACCGACAAGCTATAGTCTTGTGCACAAAACTTGCGAATGCTTCTACAATAGAAGAAAAATCAGAAATTCGAGACCAGGCACGCGCACAGGGACAATCGCTATTGCTTGATGAAATCGAAGGAAAGGTTACGGACTCCGTTGAGAACGTGGCGTCCACAGCTCTTGATCGAATGGATGTAGATTCTGCTGTACAACAAAAGCCTCTCAAGACCATTGATCTTGATGATCTTGCGTTTTCCGAAGGTAACCATTTCATGAGTAGCAAAAAAATTACCTTGCCGGAAGGCAGCTTCAAGCGAACTCATGCGTCTTATGAGGAAGTTCATGTTCCCGCCCCGAAACGTGCAGACCCAGCCAGCGATATTCGTGTTCCGATCGAAGACATGCCCGAGTGGACACATGCCGCGTTTGGTAACACCAAGGAGCTCAATCGTATACAGAGCAGGATGTATCAAACTGCTTTTGGCAGCGATGAAAATGTACTCTTGTGCGCTCCAACTGGAGCAGGAAAAACCAACGTGGCTATGCTGACTATACTTCATGAATTATCAAAGCATCGCAATGAAGAGACAGGTCAAATTCAACTCAACGAGTTCAAAATAGTATACGTCGCACCACTCAAGGCTCTCGTCTCGGAAATGGTCGGGAACTTTTCGTCTCGTCTAGGTTCATATGGTATCCAAGTAAGTGAGCTTACAGGAGACAGCCAATTGACTAAACAACAAATTGCCGAGACGCAGATTATTGTCACGACACCTGAAAAATGGGACGTGATTACACGAAAAGCTACAGACATATCCTACACAACTTTGGTTCGACTACTGATTATAGATGAAATTCACCTGTTACATGACGACCGTGGTCCTGTCTTGGAAAGCATCGTGTCGCGTGTGCATCGCAAGATAGAACAAGGTGCAGAAGTGACACGCTTAATCGGCCTCTCTGCAACACTGCCGAATTATACCGATGTGGCAACATTCCTTCGAGTGGATCCTGAGAAGGGAATTTTCTACTTTGACCAGAGCTATCGACCATGTCCACTCAAGCAAGAATTTATTGGTATTTCCGAGAAGAAGCCTATCAAGAAGCTTCAGGTCATGAACACTGTTTGTTATGAAAAGGTCCTCGAAACGGTGTCGAAGGGCAATCAGGTCTTGGTATTTGTACATTCGCGAAAAGAAACTTACAAGACTGCCAGATTCATTCGTGATCAGGCTCTCGAGAACGATACGATACAACGTATTCTCAGATCTGATCCAGCCACTCGAGAGGTTCTGACCAGGGAGGCCGAGGATGTCAAGGATTCGGGTTTGCGGGAACTTCTTCCTTATGGCTTAGCAATGCATCACGCTGGTATGACAAAAGCAGATCGAACAACCGCTGAGGATCTCTTTGCTGAAGGTCACGTGCAGGTCTTGATTTCTACGGCTACGTTGGCCTGGGGTGTCAATCTTCCCGCACATACTGTTATAATCAAGGGGACTCAAATCTACTCCCCCGAGAAGGGTGCGTGGGTGGAACTCTCTCCACAAGATGTGCTACAAATGCTTGGTCGTGCAGGTAGGCCTCAGTACGACACATATGGTGAGGGTATCATTATTACGAACAAGACTGAAATGAGATATTATATGAGCTTGATGAATCAGCAGTTGCCGATTGAATCACAATTCGTCACCAGATTGGCCGACAATCTCAACGCCGAGATAGTGCTGAACACAGTAAAATCACGGGACGACGGCGTAGAATGGTTAGGCTATACCTATCTCTATGTTCGCATGCTTCGTGCTCCTGCCATATATCATGTCGGGGCAGACTATGGCGATGACAAAAGTCTGCGACAAAAGCGAATCGATCTCATCCATTCGGCTGCGACTCTGCTTGCGAAATGTAACTTGGTAAAATATGATGTCAATACAGGTCTTCTGCAGCCAACGGAGCTGGGACGCATTGCTTCACATTACTACGTCACACATACATCTATGAAAACTTATAATGCTAATTTACAGCCAAATCTCACATATATAGAGCTCTTCCGGGTCTTCTCCTTGTCGGATGAATTCAAGTACATACCAGTTCGGGAGGATGAAAAATTAGAAATGGCCAAAATATTGGAAAGAGTACCAGTGCCGGTGCGCGAATCTCCTGATGAACCTGCCTGCAAGATCAACGTCCTGCTGCAGGCCTATATCTCACGTTTGCAGCTTGACGGGTTTGCTCTTGTAGCAGATATGGTGTATGTTACACAATCAGCCGGACGCATCATGAGATCCATCTTCGAGATTTGCTTGAAGCGAGGATGGTCACAAGTAGCGCGATTAGCCTTAGACATGTGCAAAATGGTAGAGCGCAGCTTGTGGTCTACACGATCTCCACTTGCACAATTCCGAGATTGTCCTCCAGAGATCCTTCGGAAGCTCGAACGGAAAGAATTCTCGTGGGCAAGGTACTTTGACCTGGATCCGCAAGAAATTGGTGAGCTTACCGGTGACTCGCGATCTGGACGTCTGGTTCATCAATTAGTGCACCAATTTCCGCATCTACAGGTTCATGCAAACGTACAGCCAATAACCAGGTCTTTACTACGCGTAGAGCTCACTATTACGCCAGACTTTGAATGGAATGACAACGTCCATAGTGGTGCAGAGATGTTTTGGATCATTGTAGAGGACGTTGATGGGGAACATGTATTGTTCCACGACCAGTTCATCCTTCGGAAACGCTATGCTCAAGAGGATCATACTGTTGATTTCACAGTACCAATCACAGAGCCCATACCTCCGCATTATTTCGTCTCCTTGGTCTCGGATCGTTGGTTGCACGCAGAATCCAAGGTGGCAATTCCTTTCCGTCATATGACTTTGCCTGAGAAATTTCCGGCTTTTACTGCTTTGCTCGACTTGGTACGCATTCCAGTAAACAAGCTCAAAATTCCTCAGTATGAAGCTCTGTTTGGATTTGACACGTTCAATCAGGTTCAGACACAGACATTCAATGCACTCTATAATGGCGATGAGAACGTCTTTGTCGGAGCGGTAGCTGGCTCAGGCAAATCGGCATGTGCATTACTCGCTCTGCTCAGGCATCATTCTACTCGTGCTGCTGGTAAAGCCATTTATCTATCACCTCTCCAAGATCTCATTGACACCAAGTGTGCTGAATGGACTGCACTTCTTCAGTCGATAGACTTGGTCGTTGTGAAACTGACTTCGGAAAGCAGTGAAAACCTGAAGTTGCTACAATCTGCTGACTTGGTTTTTGCAACAGCAGATCAATGGGAAGAGCTCACAAGACGGTGGAAGCAGCGAAAGGCAGTGCAAACTTTGAGTCTCATCATTGCTGATGACTTACATCTCATTGGTGGTCAGGCTGGTGCAAATTACGAAATTGCTATTTCTCGTGCACGGTACATATCCGCACAAACAGAAGTCCGCACAAGGATCATCGCATTGAGCAGTCCTCTAGCTGATCCTCGGGATATTCGAGATTGGATCGGTGCCGCTGCTCAAGCAGTCTTCAACTTCAGTCCCAGTCTTCGTCCGGTGCCACTCGAAATTCACCTACAAAGCTTCAATGTTCCTCATTTCCCTTCTCTCATGCTGGCGATGGCCAAGCCTGCGTATATTACCCTGTCAAGCATGCAGATTAGCGACCAGGCTATTGTTTACGTCACATCACGTAAACAATGCCGCGATACGGCTCTTGATCTGCTAGTCGCTGCCACTGCAGCTGGGCAGGAAAACAGGTTCTTGCTCATGCCGCTGGAAGATGTAGTTAAAGTTATTGCCGATATCGAAGACCAGAGTTTGGCGGAAAGTGTCAAGCATGGCATTGGATATATACATGAAGCGCTCTCTTCGACGGACTTGCGGATCATCACAGCTCTTTATCAGTCTCGCGCTATACAAGTTTTGCTAGTCTCTCGAGACGCTGCATATGCTGTCGAAGCTCGTGCGTCCCTCATAATCGTTATGGGCACGCAATTTTATGAAGGCAGCCAGCATCGTTACGTTGATTATCCTGTAAGCGATCTGCTGAGGATGCTTGGTAGGTCATCTTTGGATGAACAGGATCAGTGCAAGGCGGTAGTCATGACTCCCGGCGCCAAAAAAGATTACTATAAAAAGTTCCTTGACGAAGCGCTTCCTGTGGAAAGTCAGTTTCCTGCGGCCATACAGGACAATTTTATTACCGAAATTAGCACTCAAACTATAGAATCGAAGCAGGAAGCTGTAGACTGGATGACGTGGACACTATTTTATCGCCGGCTCGCTGCTAATCCAGCGTATTATGGGCTTGAGGACATTTCTCATGACCAGCTCTCTGGATTCTTATCCGACATGGTGGAAAATACCCTGAATGATCTTGTCGAAGCCAAGATTGTTGAGATTGACGATGACGAAATGGGAGTATCGATCTTGAACTTGGGATTGATTGGTGCTCATTATGCAATCTCGTATATTACGATGCAGACTTTCGCTCTAAGTTTGACGCAAAGGACGAAACTCAAGGGTTTACTGGAAATCGTCACTTCTGCAACAGAATTTGATGATGTACCTGTACGTCGGCATGAGGATATCGTGCTTAAACGATTATATGACAGACTGCCAGTTAAACTCGACATCAATTTCGAATCCCCTCATCACAAGACTTTCATTCTAGTCCAGGCACATTTCTCGCGCATCGCATTACCCGCCGACCTGAGGACTGACCAAAAACTTATTCTTCGCAAACTGACAAAACTCTTGTCTGCTTGTGTGGACGTCATGAGCAGCGACGGGTTCCTCAATACAATTAGTGCGATGGAACTATCGCAAATGTGCGTGCAAGCACAATGGGACCGCGACTCCCCGCTCAAACAAATCCCGTTCTTTGAAGACGACGTGATTTCACGCTGCAAGGAAGCAGGTGTCGAGGACGTCACTCAAATTGCTGAACTCGAAGACGACCAACGTGACGCATTGCTGAAAATGACGCCTCGACAATTAAATGCCGTAGCGCGATTCTGTAATGCGTACCCTGACATTGAATTGACTTTCGAATTACCCTCTCAAACATTCAAGACTGGCACGCCCTCGATCCTCAAAGTCAAGTTGGATCGTGACGCGGAAGATTATCAGCCTCACGTTATGGCAGCACACTATCCCGGCACAAAGACGGAACATTGGTGGATAGTTCTGAATGATGCAAATTCGCTCCTAGCCATCAAGAAAGTGACTTTGCTTCAGACGCTTTCCGTGGCACTTGAGTTTGTGCCGAGTGCGGTGGGCAAACAAACGTTGACGTTGAGTTTCGTGAGCGATTCTTACGTCGGGGCAGATCAAGAACAAGAACTGGAAATCACGGTCGAGCAAGGAGAGGAAGAAGAGGAAGACGATGTCATGGAAGAAGCATAGTGAGAATTAATCGGTTTTTCTTTTTGACTATAGTAGATTTCCCCATGAGCCGTTATGTGTGCGTGTGTGTCTACACGTACGTGCCCCATCTTTTTTTCTTTTTTTCTTTCCTTTACTTTTTATGTACCCCATAACCTCATAATAACAAGAGGGCTCTCTCTACTGAACTACAAACAAAACGACATTTGTGTAAGTTTAAGCGAAACCCCTCCCTATTTTATGGGAGCAGTTTGTTAAAATACCTCTTTTCTCTGACTCATGCAGTCGTGGTGACATTTTCCTTCTCGGTCTCTTCCTTTTGCTCGCCTTCAGCTTCAGTTTCCACCGGTGCGGCTGCATTCGCGTCCTTCGCGTTTCCATTAGTTGGGGCAGCATCGGTGTCAGCAGGTGCAGGCGCAGTAGGGGTGGCAGTACTGGTTTCGTCTGCCTTGACTTCATCTGCTTGGTTTTCAGCAGCGGCAGCACCACCGCCAGTCGTTTCCTCGTCGTCGTCCTTTTTCTTTTGCAAGTCCATGACTTCCTGCCACTTTTCCAACAATTTGCCAACATGAGTTTTGATGCCCAACTCGGCGTCTCGTGGAATCTTGTCGAGCTTGTTGATGCGAAGCAAGACTTTGCCAATCTTAGTCTCACGAAACAAGTCGACGTTGGCCTCTACGGAGTCGAGTTTGTCCAAATAGCCCGGAATTTCATCCAGCAATTTTTCGTCCGGTTCATCTTTGCCCAACAAGCACTTTTGGAGTTTGTGTCGTAAGAACATGACGTTTTTCACCTTGAGCTCGTGCGCACGCTTCTTGGTTTCTTCCGGGGAGAGTTCTGGGGATGCAGCGGCCGATCTTTCTTTCGCCTTGGATTTCGGTGTGGCTTTCGATTTCTTGGCCGATGGTTCACCTTCCGTATCCTCAGTCTTGCGCTTCTTGCTTGGTGTCTTTTTTGGCGTCTTTGCAGGCGTGGAAGCCATCTTCTTCTTGCTCTTGGCCTTTTTCTTGATTGGTTTGCCTTCGTCATCCAACTCAACGTCCTCGGAATCGTCCTCATCGGCAGCAGCAGTATCGTCCTCTTCAGCATTGGGCATTGGTTCATCCTCATCTTCCTCTGAACGCGCGAGCTGAGCTTCGAGCTCCGTCTTTGCCTTCATAAGTTGTTCCAAGGTCGGTTGCATCAGGGCGTGCTGATACGCCGCCTTCAGACCCTTTGTGTTTGTTTTCTTCCCGCTGTCGAGAAACGATTTGATTTCTTCCAATGGCAGTTTTTTGATATCCGTAGGTCGAGACCAGTAATATTCCGGCGATCCAAGGAACTGAACAGCATAGATCGGAGCAGAACTGCCATCTTTGCGAGTCTTGGCTTGAGGACGAGCCGACAACGCAGCAGCTGGGAAATGCTCCGGTGTGACTACCTTTAATTTTCGCATTAGTCAAGCGCAAATAGAGGTCGAAACATCGTTTTCACTCACCACTGCGGGCCACCAAGGGTACCCTTGGATCTTGACTTGAACACTATCACCAGCAGAGTACTCGTTTGCGGACTCCTCGTCTGGCTTGGTCGTAGCCTTTGCGCCTTTGGGAGTGCGAGTCGTGCTCTTCTTCGGCTTGGTGACACCACCAGTCTCGGGTGTCCCGTTCGCAATTGACTCTTCTTGTTGGTCTTCTTCTTCTTCCTTTGCGTCGTCTTCTGCAGGGTTAGGGGGAGTATCGCGTGACTCTGGCGCGGATGCGACCTCTTCGGCTTTTTGCTCAGTCGCACCATCCTTGGTCAATTCATCCCGAGGCACAGCAGACGCGTTCTCAACTTCCTGTTTATTGTTCTCAGTCTCACTCATTATGAATAGGAGCGAGTTTCGTTTGTGCTTGCGTGCGTGCTGACCGCTGCTGCTTGAGAGTCCTTACAACTGCAAATGGGATGAATGCGACACGAAAGTTGAGAAAGTGTCGGTCCAATCCCGCTCGTGTGTATCGTATGAGTCGTGTAGTGTCGTATAGCGCAAGTGGGGGCTGAGTTTTGATGCAAGTAAATCAAGAGAAACAAAACGATCCTCTTCTTTCCCTCTTGCCAGCCATGGGTCAGGGCAAGTCGAAGCTGTCCGCTGAGGATCTGGCTGCGCTGCAGAAGCAGACCTACTTCAATAGGCGAGAACTCAACCAGTAAGTCTGTCTGTCTACTGCGCAAGCGACAGTCTTGTCTTATGCCCCTTGTAGATGGTATAAAGGATTTCTCAAGGACTGCCCCTCTGGTCAGCTCGGGAAAGCGGATTTTCAGAAAATCTATAAACAGTTCTTTCCATTCGGTGATCCCAGCTCGTTTGCAGATTACGTCTTTAATGTTTTTGACAACGACAAGAATGGGACGATCGATTTCAAGGAGTTCATCTGTGCGCTTTCAGTGACGTCTCGCGGCGAGATGGATGAGAAGCTCATTTGGGCATTCCAACTCTACGATATCGATAATAATGGATTCATCACGTACGATGAGATGCTCAAGATTGTTGATGCTATATACAAGATGGTAGGCAGCATGGTGAAATTGCCTGAAGATGAAGATACACCGGAAAAGCGAGTCATCAAGATCTTCAACATGATGGACAAGAACAAGGACGGAGAACTGACCTTGGATGAATTTCGCGAAGGCAGTAAAAAGGACCCGACCATATGCGCAGCACTCAACCTCTATCAAGACCTCGTCTAAGCCCCCCTGTGCCCTGAGGCACGACACGGCAGGAGTGCGCGCCCTACGAAAACACCACGCATGGGAGACGCGGCTTGCTCGCCTCCCCATTCCCGAAGAGCTGTCACCCTTGGCACCATTCACCTTTATACTGATTGTTGAACCGTATACACGATAAGGACAATGCAATGAATATTCATGACCATGAAATATCGCTGTTGTTATTTGCTTACTCCGATGCTCCATAGATATGTGCAGTTTTTAAGATATTACAACGAAGGAGATACGCCCAATCAGTCGGGAGAGAGATTGGGTTTGCGTCTGGGTAGACAATGGTGTCCATCACATCTTCCACTTTTTACCGCAGTTGACACAAGTAATGAATGTAGTCATAGGTTCATCTGCGGATCGGGTTTGCATCTGATAATAAGTCGTTTCTGATTTCCCACACTTGCTGCATTTGAACATATCCGTGCTCGCTTTACTGGCGACTGCTGCCATGGCGGCAAAAATACCTTCCTCCTCCAACTTTTTATTCTGTGCTTTTCGTTCATCAGACGCCATTTCCTCCGGTGTCATGTTGCACAATGTCTCGGGCAATAATTGCGACGTCCTGACGTCTGCGCGCAACGAAACATTTGTGCCTTTAAGATTGAGATAGAGTGATCGCATTTTTTGCTTATACGGTCCTTCGAGCTTACTTTCGAACTTTCGATGAATGCAAGACTCGATGAGTTCTGCTTTTTCCAGCAATAGCGCGGATGAGATGGAGTCATCTGCATCGCTCGCGAGAGCATTATAGATCAACTTGATGCAATTATTGCGAACGGGTTCCCGACCTGCTCGTGCAACCTCGACGCCATCAGTGATTGTCGTCCTTGCTTCTTTCGTCTTGCCTGGTGTGCCTGACGTACTGGTTTCCTCATGCTGCATTTTAGATTTGTTGACACCATTGCCACTGCTGCTGCTGCTCATACCTGCAGCGCTTCCTCCTGCTTTCGGGCGACCGGCTTCAATCTCATGCTTCCACTTTCTGACAGTTTCATTCGCTGCGTCCGCTACTTTTTTGTTGGGGAACTTTCGTAGTTTGCCAACAGCCAGACCAATCTTGGTGCTCTTCAAAATCTCATCAGTCGCAACAAGCTCGTCGCGTAATTGTTTGAGAATGTCGAGAGCCGTGTCGATATTTGAATTGTCTAGATTCTTCTGCAAAGCCGTGGAAATTTGCAAAATCTCATTCCTCTCCAAGGGCATGCCTGAGATTGTCAACACTCGGTTGTCAAGAGGTGCGTGTGTGTTTTGAAGGAGACCCTCGGGAACAGGAAGCAGAGGAAGTGGAACAAAATTTCGAAATATGGAGTAGCTACTACTGTAAATCTTGAAACAAGAAGAATTCAGCCATACAAATAAGTCAAGGGCACAAATGCACCGTGATATGGCAGACAATGTGAAGGAAACTCGATATTTCTCCCTATCACGCGCTGTTCATGCTCTTTAGCATCTCCTTCTGCTTCGCCTCATCGCTCTTGACCTCCGACAACTTTTGTACACTCCTTAAACTATCTCCAATTAGTCCTCCAAACTCACTCAGCGGAAAAAGCCAGACTTACTCATTCACAATGTCTTTCGTCTTGCCAAAGTACACTTCCTGTAATTGATTCCGCATCTTGATTTCCATGTCTTCCACTAGACGTCCAATATTGGCAATATGGTCGCTCTTATCCTTGACATCCATCTCCTGCTCCATTTGTCGCGTCATGTTGCCACTAAGATCCATCTTGCCTAATGCAGGATTATCGGAAAGCATGTGCAGCATCACGGTACTCGTCAACTTGTATTGCGAACTACGTCCACGCTCCACCGCTTCAAACACATGAATCGAGTCCCATCCTCCTTCATTTTTACCTGCATTCGACGTCTTCTTCAACAATACGACACCCGCAAATCCGTCGTCCAAGTCCCAGAAGTAGACTGACGAGATTCCCCCTTCATAGTAGAGATCGCGGTACACATCAAAAGCATCATTCGCAGCAACTTCCAATTTGCGTAACTCTGCACTCGGCATGGCCCCATCCGCAATAGGTGGATCGAATTCATTCGACCACGGCGAACGAAATGAGTCCCCGTCGCGATTGTAGTCGCAACTCAGGTACTCTCGACGACTCTTCTTGCAATGATGAATCTTCAGTGGCTGATCGACTGAGGCAAGCAAATCTTCCGCCAAGTCCGGCACAACTGATAGAATTGTATTAAGATTCGTTGTCACATCCTGTGGCTTTAATCGACGAAGCAAGTCTAGCGCAGAGTCTAGCTGATCGGCCTACAACCATCAATTCTCGCTATTCTGGAGGGCATAACACGATTTGATAGTCCCACCATATGTTCTTGTCTTCAGAGCCGGAATCTATGATATCAAAATCAACCGCTGCCGGTAATATAGACACTGGGAAGTTACTATAATATGGCTATGACCACACGAGAGGAGCTCATATGTGTTTGTGGAGTAAACATTGCCAAGTATCATGATCAAAATTGTCTATCTTGTGCTATGTCAGACAAGCCATGAAGAGACCTAGACCTACACGCAGACCGGTACTGACCGATATGCTACATCATTCTTTTACAAGCAGGATAAACCACGAAGCAACTGTCCTAGGTCATGCAAGACGTTATCTGCACCTACGCCGGATTTTTGTGCCAGCTGAGTCTGTGTCAATCGATCTAGATTTGCGAAAGTGTTCAAAAGTGGGCCATCCAGAATACCTCGTGCTGCATTTGACGTCAGACCCTCAGTCGTGACTAGCCGATACGCTCGAGGATTAAGTCCTGCGACCTGAACTTCTGTAGATGTCAGTTGAGCTTGGATCGTGTATAATCGCCTATATGATCGCTCGCTCACTGGGATGACAGCACTAAGACTGCCATCTTGGGACGCACAAATCACCATTGATTTGTCGATATATGCTTCATCTTCACCTGCCGATGAATGCGTCATCGGCAAAAGCAGCATTGTAGAAATAACGTGACCCGCATGAATGTCTGCTCTTCGGACCAATCGACTGCCCGCCAAAGTCGTTGAATTTTCTGGATCATATTGCAGTATTCGGATATTTCCCACGGAATCAGCTGCTGTAAAGTACAGATTCCTGCCGTCAACCAAGAATTCTGCATCCATGACATCCATCGTCTCAAAATCTCGACCAAAACTTGTCATCTTGTATGGCTCCTCCCCAAATCCGACGAAACGAACTCCGTTCTGGACATCGCCAAACAAGACCATACTGCGTAAGCACTTTGCTGTAGTGGTTGCAAGACCAAGATCGACGAATGCAACAGGAGTTAATCTTTCATCTTCTTCAAGCGACCTTACCACGACTTTTTGTCCCTGCGCACTTAAAAGATAACCATCCACTTCACACAGTGTAGTGACTGCCGCCTTGACTTCTTCGCGACAAACATTCTTCAGACGAAACTTATGATCGGGTTGCCCGATTTCAGGCACCACCTCAACCACATCGAATATGTACACTGCTCCTCTCATAGCTAAATCTTCCCCGCGCAATATTCCGGTGCTAACTGCTAAGCACGGGCGCTTCTTCTTGGTATAGTCCGTGGCGATTGTCAAATTGACAGACCGTAAGCACATGCCTTGCTCGTTATCACCGAGCTCATACCGATCAATGACATTGAATGTTCGGCCATCAACGAGCTCGACGGCACTACGAGAGACCAAGGGTAAATTCTCTCTGTGCTCGGTCGTGGGCTGCCACTCTTCGTCTTCTTCGTCTGGTATTTCAAAGTGTTCTTCTTGAGATGTTATGATGGCATAGACTTGCTGTTCCGCATAATATGCTACACTGTGAACACTCCTACCAATTGTTATTGTCTTGGTAGACCACAGGTTTGAATAATTATAACCAGCAGGTAGCCGACATATCCTTATGACGCTCTCAGTATCACAATATATGAAGCCATTTTGCGCATCTAGAGTATTGAAACCCGACAGACTACGCACGTTTGAAAGACCAGCAGGCTGAAAGGACGGAAGGGATTGATCCGTTTGCAACAGCCAGCACGGACGAACTGAATCTTTTATGAAAATGCAAGAATATCCACCCACATCACTGCAAATGGTCATTTCTGGTTTTTGTACAACCAATTGGTCTTCAGAGGCGGTATCCCTTTGAGAAGTCGGTGGGTTGAACATACTCCGCAGACTTTCTTTATGTTTGCTAAACCTCAGACCTCCAGCAGAATCCACGTACGGTCGATATATTACAATCTCTTGAGTGCTGGTGCGCAATACCATCAGAGGTGATCGTGAGTGTTGCCCAAGATCTCCAACAATGATCTCTACGACTGTGAGCGGCGGAAGTGATTTTTCCGCGTATGTGCTATGTTGCCCATCCGAAATATGCTGCTGCTCATTTGTGATGTATTCTGGTAGAAGAGAGAGTCTACCACAGGTGAAGACAAGCGCAAGAGAAGGAAGTGCGTATACCATCAGATTACCCTCACGGGTAATTGTAAAGCACAGACATTCATCTTCCTGTATTTCGTGCTTCGCTCCATCATCATGTGAATCTCTTTTTCTCTTCTTGCTCAATCTACTCGTTTGCAATAAAGAAGTGAGTGCTGATCCACTTTCCGTTACCTTGTAGAGAGTCGCACAAACTGAAGCATTCTTCTCACCAAACTCGAGGCTCAGCTCTTTGAGTTCCTTGCTTTTCGTGGTTACAGAATACAAGGCAAGTTTGGCGGTATCTAGAACCAGTAATACATATGGATCAACGATACTTGCTGAGACGATCGTACACCCTTCTGGCGTTGGTTTCATTTCCAGTAACTTCAACTCGGCATCGTAGGTCCGCATCATATCTGGACAAATTTGCACAATACACGTATGTGCCATGATTGTCCCTACACAGACAGTCGGATCAGACGTTTCAAATTCCGAATCCGTCTTCTCAATGAACTCTGTGTCGATAGTGAACACTTGAGTATCTGTGGCCTTACTAGCCATCAAGTAAGTGTCGAGGGCATTGCTGACACTGTCGTCCTCTTCTGTAGTCAGATTCCTCACCTTGACGGTCCACAGGGTTTCCCACTCAGGAGAGTCGAACTTCCCAATCACTTCCGGTGTAATGCTGCGCCGAGATATGGTTAGCCTGCCAGCAGACCCTGAGCCGCTTGTAGTGATGATCTCGGCTTCCGCACCAACATTGTCCTGTCGATCATCATTTGCTGTGACGTAAGGAATGCCAAGAGCCATTCCAGTAATTAGTCCGCAACTACTTATGGCATCGTGCGCAGAGAAATGCAGATCGAACTCAGTCTTTTCGGCACCAAAGAGTTTCTTTTCTGTAGCCTCATCCCCGTACAATTCATCCAGATCGTTCGTATCACTTTCCTCCTCCTCTCCTTCCTTGATATCGAGCACATGATCGTTTTTAGTACCGTTAGTATCGCTGGCCGCATTGGTCACACGTGTCTTCTTCCTCCATGCAAGAAGCTTGCTATCGCCAGTAGTACAGCCCAAGAAAAGTCGCTTGTTCCCGAGCGATGTCGCGCAACTTGCACCAGAAGCTAAAGCCTCTCCTCCAAACTCTTTTGTTATGACTTTCAAATGAAGACTACTGACCGTACGTCCATCCAAATTCAGTGTTAAGAGACAAAATTGGCCACTCGAGAGAACAAGTAAAATGCCATCTAGTATGTTTCCATCCTGCAAAGGCGTAGCGAAACAGCCTTCGAGCGATAGATTGAGACTAGAATAGTCGCGCATAGGCAGTCCCGAGGATTGTTTCGTATATGCATTAACAGCAAGAGCGACCACGCGAGAGGCAGAGTCTACATAGATGATTTCGTTCGTGCCCAAGAGTAAGCAGCCACCGACAGGATGGGGAATTGGGACGATAGTCTTGAGGTCCGATGGTAGATCGTCGATTTGAAATATGGCTGTACGTGCACCTGCTTGAATATCTAGAGTCAGCACGACTAGCTTGCTAGTATCCTTCCGCCAATGCTTTAATAAACCTGTGGCTGTGCCCTGCGCAGAGTACAGTATCGCGAGGGCAGGCTCACGGTAACCCTCTACAAAGGTGAAGTCAAGCATCTGGGTTATATTATCTTCAAGCTGCGTAACTGGGAGAACGAAAGAATTACTGATTGGTCCGTGCTCTTGACTATCTTCTTTTCGTTCGTCCATCAAGAGCTCGTCTTTTTGAGCGATAGGCATAAAGGCGAGGTGGTTCCCGAAGAAGCTTAGCGTGGCTACACGCGATAAAGCATCGACGCGCATTAATGATTTCTGCGGTGTGGAAAGCGGTGATCGGTACTCATCCCTCTCAAAGGCATGAAGACTGACAGTGACAACATTGTCGAGATCGGCATCCCATCTTAAGAGTGAAACTTTGGCAATCTCACAAGAAACGAGAAGACATTCAAGACCAGTTTCCTCGTAGGACTGTGTTCTGATGGCTCCAAGTGAAGAAATGGTGCCAAAGAGTCTGTATTCTGCAATCAACAGAAGTTTTGACACTGTCCGCCGTTCACTCTTACGAATAGCCAGACTCGCACCGATGAAGTCATCTTCGTTCGCGGCAGTCTCTGTTTCTTGTTCTACTTCAAGCTCAGCCGAGTTCAAGTCTTCTTCGAGTCTGATTAAACGAAAGACCTGCAATAGGTTTTTCTTGGCTAGCACTAGATTGTTCTCATCCCGTCTCACGAATTTGATGGAAACGGAGTGATTGACTACAGTAGGATCTGTAAGCGAACAGTATATACTACTCATTTGGTATTTTTCCGTATGAAAGTGAACAAGTGATGCTTGTGCTACTCGGACCGGCGGAAGTGTGGTATCAGCCGCTACCTTAAGCTTCGCTTATGAACAGTCAGAATGTGTGTTCAACCACTGATCAGATTGGACGATGTGACAGCCAATTCTCTATTTGACCTGATGCCCATCAGACACAAGCCCTGTAGTGTCATTATACAGAGTTGAGCAACTCTGAGTCACGAACTTGTGTATACGCAAAACGCAGTTGAGGTGCAGGATTAGAGTTATCTCGTATTACTCGATAAACTGTAGATCTCGGTGTTCCATTTGCTGAAGTCAAAACAAAAACAAACTACGAGACTGGAAATAAGTACTCTTCTATGGACCGGCATCCTTCCTCCGCCGCATGACACGATGCAGATGGCGGTCACGGGCATATACTCAGATCTCGAGATCTCCTCTGGGATCATTGTTTTGCTGACAATGTCTAACATGGATGAGCCACAAGGAATGCCCGCTACCCCTCGCTTGGCATGCAACTGCGCCGGGATCTCGTCGATCAACGCCAAGTCTCTCAAACACAAAGAAACACATCTGCGGTGATTAAAGGACGCGACATTGTTCTTTCAACTCTATTTGGCATCTGTTTATAAGAAATGAGTCTCAACGCCTATATCGAGCGTCAAGATCGAACCTTTGACACCTTCCGAAATCAATTTTGTCTTGAGAGTGTAGCGTCTGCTACCAAGCATCAGCGCTCGCGTTCTAGCTTATTGAGGATCGCGGAGCGTCACATCTCTTCCGCATCAACCTTTGACGAGCCTACTGAAGCAGTACCAGACACTGATGACACTGAAACTGCGCCACTTCAGTTATCATTTACACCTAAGATGAGAAGACTCGAAAGCGCGCCGTGGGAAGATAGTACGAACACGAAGGTGCCTGTAAAGGCTAAAAAGCCGCGCGCAAGTATACTCAAGAAGTTGAAACGTGTCGCTAGTGGAACAAAGTCTAACGAGACGAATTCAACATATTCTCAGGACAAGGAAAACACCAAGGTCGTCAAAAAAGCGATAGCTCAAGCAGATGCGCGACCACCGAGTCCTGGTCTCGGACTGTTCAGTGCTACCGGACTCTTCACTATGCGACGTTCTGACGTACCTCTTGGCAAACCACTAGATCTCGACACTGTTCAGGACCTTGAAAAGTCGATTGTCTTTCAACCAGTCGACCCCAATGTGCTGCATCTCAAACAGTCAATCGCAGTTGTTCCTGAGGAAGATGATTGCAAGAATATGAAGCCATCACCCTCGACACCGCAAATATCATATGAGTTTGACCAAAGACCGAATCACGATGACAGAATGTCGCGCATGTTTGATAATCTCCAGTTTGATTAATGTCTTTTGCAGTAACTTTTAGCGTCAGCAAATCAAGAAACAAGAGTAATAATATGTACGGTAATTCAATGCATGGGCTTTTTGGCAATCGCCTCACTTCCTCGTACTCCCCGGACTTCCTCCTCATTTTCGTGTTTCCCCCCATAAAATCATCAGAATGCTCAAGTGAGTACAAGACATTTTGTTTGTGTGTCAAATCTCGCCGCTGCTACATGGCTCCGAGTCCACCGAAACCCTATGAAAGTGCTTCGCACGCTCAAGCAGTGGCATCTGCGCCGTCCGGCGCATCGTGTCCCGTCGTCTCATCCCCTGCAAACAACAACAACACCGAGGCACCTCAATTACCTGATCGAATGAACGACGCAGGACTCTCTGGCACCGCAAGCAATGCTGTTGGCGCGTATGGTGCATCGGCATATAACAGAGGC